>BAUE01090858.1:0-13654 GCA_000787875.1 Solanum virginianum | reverse complement strand
AACTCAAAGGTAAGTTTTACAGATTGATGGTTAGACCATCTTTGTTGTATGGGGTGGAGTATTGGTCAATCAAAAATGCACATGTCCAGAAGATGCATGTCGTATTGATGAAGATGTTGAGATGGATGTGTGGTCATACCAGGAGTGACAAAGTTAGGAATGAGACCATTCGGGAGAAGCTAGAGGTGCCTCCGGTGGCTGATAAGATGAGGAAAGCTAGACTGCGATGGTTTGGATATGTGCAGAAAAGGTGTATCGATGCTCCTGTTAGGAGGTGCGAGAGGTTGGTTTTAGGAGCTACACGAACGGGTAGAGGTAGACCGAAGAAGTACTGGGGGAGGTGATCAGACATGATATGACAGAACTTAATCTCACTGAGGGCATGACCCTAGATAAAAAGAAGTGGAGGTCGCGAATTAGAGTAGTAGGTTAATTAGTTGGTAAGGTTAAGTGGTTATCTAGTCATGGGGTATAGTAGGATAGAAGAGTAGTAGTGTTTTATAACATGTGTTGTCATTATTTGTTGTTTATGTGTTAATTGTATCATATTTACGTATTGTCATGTACTTTTGGTTATTAGTCGTTTTTTGTTGTTTCCTTTCTTTTACTTTTTGTCATATCTAGTTTATTCTGCTTATGGAATTTTGAGACGAGGGTTCCTAGGAAATAGCCTCTAGTGGTAAGGTTTGCGTATATTCTACCCTCCCAGACCTCACTTGTGAGATTCCACTGGGTATGTTGTTGTTGTTACAACTTTAAAATTCAAATTACTGTAACCTCAACCAAGATTTTATGCCACATGACCAAACATGGCTGAGGAAAAAATGAGGATGAAAAATAGGCAAATTTGAAGGTCCGTGGCCATGCGCATGACCTCCCAAACAAATATTAAAATCCCGCCAATATCAAATCAGCGCAAACGCTCGATTTTTGAAATCCTGGGCGGCGTCTCATAGTTTTCCCATTAAATTATGATTTCAATTCCTCAACGCAGACTGCTTCTTTCAATTGTTTTCATTTCCTTATCGTGAAAGATTTTGCCTTTTCTGTCAGAATCTAGGGTTTGGTTTACCGGAATGAATTTGGGGGATCTTCATAAGGTCTGGGAAATCAAAGCTCTGAAGCGTAAACCCAAGCATGAAGAAGCCAACAAGATTCTTGAGAGAATCGCTAAACAGGTTCAGCCCATCATGCGTAAACGTAACTGGAGAGTTAAACTTCTCTCTGAATTCTGGTAATTATTTCTGTATCCTCTGCCTGGTAAATTTTCTCCATTGGGAAAATGATTTAACAAAGTCAATTTTGAATGTTTGCAGCCCAAAAAGAACTGCGCTTTTGGGGTTGAATGTAGGAGCTGGGATACATGTAAAGTTGAGGCTTCGAAGACCGAACAATGATGAGGAATTTTACCCTTATAATGAAGTTCTGGATACCATGCTCCATGAGCTTTGCCATAATGCTCATGGTCCACACAATGCCAGTTTCTACAAACTATGGGATGAACTTAGAAAGGTAAATTGCAAAATAAGCATAGTTATGTCTGGAGTTTATTAAGCCCAACATTCTTATTCTTTTTGGTCAGAGCCTCTTATGTAACCAATGTTATACATGGAGCTGCCAGTACAATTCCCAAATGCTTGTCGAGTTCATGGCAAATAGAATTGATTAACTTCCTTTCTATAGTTAAGAATGGCGGTCTACTATTACAAGTTAAATTAGTCACTTAGCCTTTGTTGTGAAGGTCTCAAATTTAGTGCTAAGATTCAGTTGTGGTTAAGAATTGATAATTTTATGTTACTTAAAAAACTTGTATACTTTTTTTGAAGTGGTTTGACTTCATAATATTCATATTTTGTGTAAGTACTATTAGAATGATAGTTTAAGTTCCTGAAAATCATATTAGATAACTCTTGACTTAGCTTTTTATGGACTGAATTTAACTTGATGAGGCAATGGAAACATGAAATTGCACTAGTTACCTGAGATTGTAATCTACTTTTTCGAGTTATTGCAATTGGAAACACCTAACGAATTTGTTTCATTTTCGTTCAGATAATTAAACCAATTTAATAGCCAGCACTACAAAAAGAAGACAGAAAAATCATGATACATCTACAACGTCAAATTTTTTGCTAAACCTACCCTCTTTTGCAAAGCAAATGCCAAAACAGAACCCAATTTGAATTCGTTCTGAAGTATGCTGACCCTTTTTGTTAACTTTCACACAGCATAAAATCTTTGTGAATAGTAATATCTACCTCAAAGCCTCTCTACTTCTATGAGGTAGTGATAAGGTCTGCGTACATTCTACCCTCCCCAGACCCTACTTGTGGGATTCCACTGGGTATGTTGTTGTATATATATATATATATGTTGTCGTGTATATATATATATATATATATATATATATATATATATATAACCATGGTGTTCGGCCTTGCTTGCATGTACCTCGGCTAATTCTATGGGACACTGGCTACCTCCCACCAATAATATGTACCGGAGACATGTTATCATTATCAACCAGACATTCAAATGTCACAGAAGCTAGAACTTATCATAATAGAAAAAGGTGGCTGTTGGTTATGTTCATCCTTGTGCAGATACAGTTTTGGAAATGCATATAATACATACTTACAATATATTTTTTAATCATATTGATAAGATACAAATTGATGTTCTATAATATATTATATTAACTTGTTCTTTGTATTTAGTAACATCATCAAAAGAATATTGAATGCTATAACTGCAAAAAAATGGAAAACACATCATTAAATTCGAGAGTGTCTGAATCTAGTTCTACATGATATAATGTAGAAGAAGCATCAATTTCAGACATTGCGCCTGAACCCCGGAAATTGAAGCCATGATGATTGAAGCTTTCTTCCATTTATTACTGGGAACAGCTTCAAGGAAAAAAGATGCATGTTTATGTTGAACTGATAAAGATTAAAACTTAGGATGTTTTCTTTCTTCTTTTTGTGTACTATTGGCTTTTGCTGCTATGAAAATTTATGGTCTTCTTTTTGGATAGGAATGTGAAGATTTAATTGCTAAAGGGATAAGTGGCACAGGAGAAGGGTTTGATCTCCATGGAAGGCAATTAGGTGGCCGTCACCCCAAGCCATCCATGTCATCTCTCCGCCAAACTGCTGCAGCTGCTGCTGAAAATCGAGCACGTCTTAAATCCTTGCTACCATCTGGCCCTAGACGCCTGGGTGGTGACCATTCTATAAAGTCTGCACTTACTCCAATTCAAGCTGCAGCAATGGCTGCAGAAAGGAGATTACGGGATAATATTTGGTGTGGTTCGGAATCGTGCGACTTATCTGACTTAGATGAAACTTCTGATTCATTGCCTGAGCCTTTACCACTAGGGCATACTTCTGATAGGTCAAAGCTTTCAAATGGGTTTGATGCACTGCCTTCCAAGGTAACATCTCGAAAAAGAAGTCGAGATTCGAATTCTGTACCATCTTCAAGGCCCTTGCATGGCCATACTGTGGCTAAACCAGTATCTAAGCCCCTGTCTAACCATGATAAAGAAATTGCTCACACATTTGGTCAGGCAGAAGGGAACTTTCATACTCTGCCATCAAGAGGTTTTGCAGAGTCTTTTGTTGATTTAACTGGCAATGCTTCGAATTCTACATCAGTGCATGGCCATGATGACTCACACAGTCCCAATGAATCAATGATGTGGCAATGTTTAATGTGCACACTGTTGAACCCGGTATGTTTTTCCCTTTTTTAGTTTAATCTGAGAACTTTTCTCTTAGTTTACTTTCTCTCTCGATAAGCATTGACTTGTTTGTGCTAGATGAATTTGCATTCTGGAAATTGTGCAGACAAATTATGTTTTTACTGTAGCTTTCTTGCATAAGCTCCTAACCCAATAGGCATTGATTTTTACAGTTAAAGTCGTATTTAAAAGTTGCACTACTTAAAATCAATTAAAGCACGAGTTCTGCTATCTGAGGAGACTTCGCTCTGTGACTTTTTATGCTGAATATGTAGTAGAGGCATTATTATTTACTACTGATGTAATATTTTTGAAGAATCAAACAAATAAATATCTCATCGTAGATGTCGGGTTGTGTTGGTGACCTGATTAGTATGTGCTTGGATCCATTTCCAGACACTTTGATATTCATCTGACATCCTAACCAATATGCGTTAAAGTGGAAAAGCTTGATGATTGTTGACTTCTCGTTCTTTTCATTACTGTTGTTTAATGGTTGTAAGTTTGTGAAATTCTTATAGTGTCTTATTTCTCCTGTTTATAAGCAGAATATAACTAATAATTGTGTTTTTCCTTAGGCTGTCCTCTTCAGTTTTTACTTTTTCTGTTGGTTTCTATTAGTTTCTAGTCTTCTTCCACTTCTTGGAGTTAACTTCTCTTTTTTATTCACCAACATTATGTGCAGCCATTAGCTCCTGTGTGCAAACTTTGCCAAACCCAAAAGCCCAAAGATGTGGATGACAGAAATAGTATGTGGTCATGCAAATTTTGTACCCTGGATAACAGTCTGAAGTTGGATCATTGCACAGCCTGTGGAGAATGGAGATATTCTCACGGCCCTCCTGTAGCAACACCAGCACCCAATCTTGGCACTTGACGTGAACATGAATTGTGAGAACTCACATTTTTCTCTGGAAATAGTCACTCCAGTTTGTTGATGTCAATTTTGCGCTGCCTATCAGTTGATCAAGTACACAAGAATTCACCTAATTTGATAAACTGGAAAAGCTTTTTGTCTTTGCTAATTGTGCTAAGGTGGCAATTTACTTGTGAATCTCCAACAGAAGCGTGTTTATACCCATGCTTTCCTCTCAATTTTCTTTATGTCAATTTCTTTTTATCAAGAAATATAGTATTCACATTTGGAAATAAAGAAAACCAGTATAGCAGCAATATGTTTTTGTTATTTTTGGTGGAGTTGAACTTGTCTTGAAAGATGTAAATACGGAAATACACTTTGGAAGATGTTCACCTCCTTCCTGAAGTAGGCTTCCAAAATATCCCTCGAGCAACTTAAAAGATTGTAGGTTCTATCTGTAGAGAAAGAACGTTGCAGCACTATGGCAGAGAAATCAATGTGCTGATTTGTCTCAAATTTGGAAGCTGAAATCTTTCGACGTCCTACAACAGAGCATGCCGTCACTGTGTCGGTTTTATTGGGGTGAATTAACATTTAGTATGTGTACAGAGGGAGTTGTGCATTTTAGCTTTGACGAATAGAGAGGAGAATACTACATTTTTAACTTGGCTTCCTTGGATAATCATTTTTTTTAGTAGTAAATGCATGCAGGTTCTCTACAGGACTTTGAAGCTCTAAATCATTTTTATAAGTACCGGAGCTAAGCTACAACCCAGCTTGCTGTTCAAAAATCAGAATGACCTAAACATCAATGCTCATTCAGCCACTAAAGAAATGAAACAACATGATCAAATGAGAGCTTTGGAACACAACTCTTAAGTTTCTTTGAAGCTATTATTGTAAGTGCATGCTATTTCACTGGCCAGGCTATTTTGATCTCTTTCTGCTTGAAGACTCTCGAGTTCCTTTCAGCCCAAATGTTATGAAGATATTTTGTATAGACCGTCTTTGTAACTGAGCTGAAGTTGATTTCCCTTTTGTCTGCTTCCATATCCATTGTTGTAGCTGTGTGCTGCCTGTTGGCATATTTGTTAGTCTGTTTAGCCACTGCTGCAGTTTCCTAGCTTAAGTACAAGCCAAGAACAAATGGTCACTGGTTCCATGCATTGCTACATTTCCTATCAGATTCACATTAACATTCCATTTGGCTAGATTATCAGTAGTATTAAGGTGGCTGTGTAGACAAACTCAAGAGAGTGAATTTTACTTGGTCTCAGTTGTGAACATAATGTATTTCTAGGGAACTTTTGGGTGGTCACCTATCAGTTGTAGATGGATAACAGTTGAGCTCTCCTGGATGTGTCATATGGTGACTCTTGCAACTAATATTTTCCTTGCTATCCGACTAGCTTGATGTAGATAGGAATATCTTCCAAATGTCTTATCTTTTACATAATGTGCATGGATCTACCTTATCCATAATTTTGTCCAGCTTATTGGCCAAATCCCAATATACTTGTGTCACTGCAGCCTTGTTTCAGATCTTCCAGTAATTTTCGGTAAGCACATTTTACTCCACGAGACCGATCTCATTGGTTCCTGATCAGATAACTTCTACAACAGGCGTCAATAGTCTTGATCACTTTAGCAGGTACAAGAAGATTCATGCTCAAGATGATTGGATCCCAAACACCACAGTTTTCACCAATTGCACTCTCCAGGTATGGAATAGCTTTTTGGTCGTCCAAGAGGTAATTCTTGCTACAATTTCTCTATCAAAGGTTGCCACTGCAGTATACTCAGTTTCTTTATAGCAAGAGGGCTCTCTAAGTATTTGAATGGTAACTCGCTACGTGTGATACCAAGCTGTTGAATAATATGCTCTCTTTCATCATTGACCACATCATCAAAGTAGGTATTGCTTTAGTTAAATTTGCTTGGAGGGCAGATGCTTTAGAAAACATATCAAACTTGACATAAAGCAGTTGTATAGAGACTCTCAAGTGTAATATGTATGGTATTTCTGCGTATCATGAGGTGACAATGTTGCACCTTCAAGTCATGCTTGAACCCTCCAATTCTCATCTAGGAAAATGTTCATTGTCAACAAGCACATATACCTACAAAATATGCAACTTTCCATCCTCTGCAATTCAATATAGGGTCCTCTATAAAACCAAAAATCACGTTAAAAGCTACACAATGACTAAGAGAAAGCAAAACCTTTAAGATCTTTCTCTATGAAGGTTCCAAGTATCTAAATCGAATCCTAATTCCATCTTTACAAGCATTAGTTAAAGGGAAGTATGTCACGTCCCAAGGTATACCCTAGGATGGCTAGTGCTTACAAATCATTATTGGTCTCAAGCGAACCCTTGACTTGGCTATCACAATCAGTAGAAGACTCAACTCACAAAAGAATACTCAAATGGCCAATTCAATCATCAAATCAAACAAAGGATAAGTTTTTAAAACATTTAACTCTCAATCAAATCAATGTCATAACTCGATAAATGAAAATAATTTTTGAAACATACTCTGAAAAAAAACATCAACTCCACTCTAACTCTATCTATGAAGCCTCTATCCATATCATAGAAGATGCTAAGACAAGCCTATAGCAAGTATTCAAATAAAACAACTCAAATATGATCCCTCTGAAGTCAAGGAGGTTTCATTACTATCTGGGAAGGAAATAGATCTTTAATGAAATGCCTATTGAGGATCCTTCATGTGTGATAACCCATAAGTTGAAAAGTTGAAAAAAGGATAAAATATAGGAAATGTCATTAGTGCATATTCCACGAGTCATGTCTACGTCTCGTAGATTGTATTATGGGTCATAAACAAGTGCTCATAGATAGCATCTGGACTTGAGAAATTTCAGGAGAAAATTGGATGACTACGACCTAAGATTAAGAGCCGTAAAAGAAACTACGGCCCGTGAAAATTGATAGTGGATTGAGTCTAGAAAGATGAGGAAAATAGGGGTTCAGTACATTGTTTATGAACAAGCAGGATAGGTCGTAGTTTAAAGTACCGATCATAGTTGGGTCTCGTAGATTTGGTCCTGAAAGAGCAAATATTGGCTAAGTGTCAAGGCAATGTACAAAGAGGTTATACGGGTTGTACTTGTGTTTATGAGCCATAGGAAGGGACACGTAAAAGGCCCCAACGCTTGAAAAAAATTTGAAGTTTGGGATGGTTTATGAGCAAGGGTTTACAGATTGTCACAGGTTCCATGAGTCGTAGATTTCGATCGTCGTTTTGTCCAGTAATTCAAAGAGCTGCAGGACTTTATCTATGAAATATTTCTATAGGCCATAAAAGATAGAACGGATTCAAGTTGAGCAGGACTAAAACGGAATACTTAGAGTGCAAATTCAGTGTTGAGAGGGATGAAGCAAACTGTGATGTGAGGAGACTGGCTTCTAGAGTACTATGTGATAAGAAGATACCTCCCAAACTCAAAGGTAAGTTTTACAGATTGGTGGTTAGACCAGCTTTGTTGTATGGGACAGAGTGTTGGCCTATAAAAAATGCACAGGTCCAGAAGATGCACGTTGCTGAGATGAGGATGTTGAGATGGATGTGTGGGCATAGCAGGATCGACAAGGTTAGGAATGAGTCCATTCGTAAGAAGCTAGAGGTGGCCTCGGTGGCTGAGAAGATGAGAGAAACGAAACTGCGATGGTTTGGACATGTGTAGAGAAGGAGTGTCGATGCTCCTGTTAGGAGGTGCGAAAGGTTAGTTTTAGGAGGTACTCAGAGGGGTAGAGGTAGACCGAAAAGTACTGGGGGGAGGTGATTAGACATGATATGGCGAAGCTTAATCTCATAGAGGACATGACCCTAGATAGGAAGAAGTGGAGGTCGCGAATTAGAATAGTATACTTAGGTAGTGGTAAGGTCTGCGTACATTCTACCCTCCCCAGACCCCACTTGTGGGATTTCACTGGGTATGTTGTTGTTGTTGTTATATAAAAGATAGAACGGACCTGTAGATTGGTTTTGTGCTTGAGATTCAGAGAGGGTATTTTGGGCCTAGATTTCCACAAACCCATTTATATAGACTATGAATGGGTCTACTATCTATAGATCCAGTCGTAGACCCTGTCCGATAAATTTTAATTAAGAATAATTTGGTCCTTTTCAGTCCTCCTAATCCGATCCTTAAACTACATGATTTTGGTCTTGTAACTACCCCAATAATCGTCCATACCCTCACCATTCACCTCATTCTCTCCCAATCTCTCAAAATCATAACTTCTTCATCAAGCTAGGGTTTTAAGGATTCAATTTTCAATTTCAAGTTTGTAGTAAGGTTTCGATCTTAAGGTACATGGTCATTCATTCATGTATCCCTTTCATCCATGGATCCCCAAGATTTCTCAAGTTTTCAATTCAATTACTCTTTAATTTCATCAAAGGTTTTATGAATCCATACTGGGTTGTTTTAATTATGCATTATTCTCACGATTTTGAATTGAATTACTCATGAATTGATGTTAATTGCATTTTAGTGATTTCTCTACAATCTTATCTAGGGTTCATGAAGTCACTATGGTTCCTTTAATTATGATTTTAATTGATATTATTCCTCATGATTATGAATGATTTTATTAAATTACATATTTTAAAGATAATTTGAGATGGAACCATGTTGGTACCCTAATTGTTTCGATGGGCTTTGATCATTAATGTATAAAGGCTTCACCCAAGTTTGATGAAAGTATTCAGTTATGATTTGTAAAAGTCCTTGAAATAATGAATTAAAGATGGTGAATGGACTTTTTTCTCATCTACTCATAATTCAAGGTGTGATAAGGATCATTTTCACATTGATTGAATCACCAAAATTTTAATGAGCTACTCTATAAGCATGATGATTTAATTACTTCAAGTTTTTGATTTATTTATTATACTTTCTGTTCTGTTGGTATTTCACTTACCACCGAGAGGACTTAAGGTGAGGTTCAGTGTGAAAGATAAAAGAACCTCTAGTCCAAAACTACATGCCCCTATAGGTTGTGTTATTTGCTTAGCTAGTGGATCTACATATAGCTCATTGTTGATTAATTTTACCACCATGGAGTCTACCTTGGAAAAGTATCCTCCCTTTTTTCGATATGTGAGTTACATTGAATTCCATATTATAGCTTGCGTAGCCTTATTATCGATTCAAGTTGATATCCAACAAAATGACTAAGTTTACTTTGAACCTTTACTATTATTTTGATGCATTGACCATATATTTTGACTCACTTCATCTCATGTTTTACTTGATGAAATATAGTCTCCATAGATACCAGCACTATTGCATCTCTCAATAAAGTGCGCAACATATTAGTTTATATTTCCTTTGCCCTCAGACTGTTGTAATTTGAGAGGTTGGTAGCCGACGAGCATTTTGAGGCTATCAATCCTTGTCGTGTAAGGCTTAACATACATGTGGAAAGACTTGGTGGAGACTTCATACTTATCTTTGATGGTCCCCTCAATGAACTTCTCCAATCAATCAAGTGGGATCATTCCTTTAGAAGGAACTGTCATTTCCTTAATAGGTGGTGCAATCTCTTAAATTTCAATATCCTTTCCAGGTACATGACTGGATTGTCCTTTTGGTAAGCTATCCTTCTATCCATCTACATGTCGATGCGTAACTCTTGATTTTATATATGCTTGGTCAATCCTTCAATCATCCTTACCAAGTTCATAAGTTGCTCCTTCACGAATGAAGCATCAACTACTATTGCTTGCATGACCACTAGTGATGTTTGAGAGTAGGATGAGTTCTCACACAAGTTGACCTTCAAAGAGCTCACATCATGCGAGGCATGTGAAAAGGATTTGTCAGCCAAATCCTAATCTTTCTTTGTAGTGGAATTCTTGGAACTAGGGAGCTCAAGCAGATAAAGTCCTTTTGATCCTTTCAACAATACTACCTTCTTCTGAAGCATTTATGGAGGACCTTGCTCCTTTTGGTGTTGAAGATCCAAAAGTAAGAATTGATGTGGATGACCTTTGCAATGTTTATTGTCCTAGTCTAGTGGTTTTGCTCCTCATAATAGCTCTAAATTAAAATTTTCAAAAGTAACACCAAAAATTTCCTCCACTTCAACAGAGAACTTAGCATCTTTAGAAGAAGTTGATTGGGAGTTGATCTTTTTGGAAGTCATTTGAATATTTTTTTTATGCTTGAAAAGTTGAGATGAGAGGTAGAGATTGTCCCACTGGATGTGCCAGAATTTGTAGACAATGGAATTCGCATCGAGAAATAATAATCAAGAATGAAAATATCCAAACAATTATAGTATGTTATTTCAATATGTGAGTGTTACAATCTCTATGAATCCTCTGATCCGCCTTTTCAAATATAAATTCAAGGGTTGTTGAGCTTGATCTTGAATCTTGAATTTGTTCTTGAGCTTGATCTTGAACTTTAAATTTGACTAAACAATTATAATATATTTATATTGAATGCATGATGCACTTTTAATACAAGTACAGATTTATTATAGTATTGTTATATATTGCTATAAATGGTAATAAATAAAAAATATCGCTAAAATCAGTAACTATTTATTAAAACGGATCTACTTAAGTAATTTTTTCAAATTTTATTTGGACTAATATATTCATAAATTTAATATAATTTAAATTATTTAAAAATTTATATTTAAAAAATTTTAAATGGTTACAAAAGTAAATATCGTCATCTTTGGGAATAGTTAAGTTAAAAAGGCAAATGAAACATTGAGCTGAAAAAAGGGAAAAATTGATTGAGCAAGTCCTTTTTAAAAAATAATTATTAATTTTATTAAACTTTTTATTTATTATCATTTATAGCAATACATAGCAATATTATGATAAATTTGTATTTGTATTGAAAGTGAATTATACATAATATAAATATATTATATGTGTTTATAAATAGTTCTCTATAATATGTATTAAAACGATATTATAAATGTATTGTAAGTGTTTAGCAAAAGAAATTTATTTTTGCTATAGGTGGTAAATATTTTCTTAACATAGCATATCTACGTAAGTTTTCCGAAAAAAGAGTGGAAATAATTATTATTTTATTTGTCTTATTTTATGTAGCATCCTATTCTTTTTACTCTATTTTAAAAAAATCATCTTATTTTAATTAAAATAATTTTAACTTTAAAATTCTTTTTTATCCTTAATAAAATTATTTTCAGTCACACAAATATTTAAGAATTATTTTAGACGATAAATTTAAAAAGCTTTTTATTTTTTGAAATACCATGCCAAATTAAAAAATATCATATAAAATAGAATAGAGGAAGTATACTTTTTATATTAGCAAAAGCATTCAACAAAACTTTTTTTTTCTGAAAAAAGAAAAACTTATAATCACAGCACCTTTTGTTTAAGGTATATTAGCTTATCTTTCTTAAATACTTCAATTTTAATTTTGATTAGAAAGGATGCATGGAACAATTACGTCTAATCATGTGTGGAGATTTCTTGCTTAAGGATACATCTTATATTTTATTTTTGAAAGCCTAGAAATTTCTTATAAATGCATGTGCTAACATGTGTCCATCCAAAACTAAAAATATATTTTTAAAAAAGACTAAAAATTAGAAAATGAGAGGTGGGATGAACATTTGACGTATTCAAACTTAAAAAGTCACACGTAGATATCACGTGATCCATCATGTGTGAAGTTATGAAGAGTGGAACACCAACAAATATATTAAAGCACTTCAAGTCAACTATTTTTCCCCCTATATTAGAGTTTAATTCCAACCCATTTGGAGGAAGTGCCATCTAATAAGAATTTTTTTATATTTAAAATTTAGTTTTTTAAATATTTTTAATTATTATTTATTATAATATATTTTTTATTAATTTTTAAATATAATTTTAATTTTAAAAATATAAAGATTTCATATTTGAATTCATAATTAAACTTAGTTATTAGAGCCCATATTAATACTTCTTGCCCTGTTAGTGGCCATACTTAAAAGGATTAGGGGAGTATACTACCTTTCAACGTATAATGTAAAGTGTCTATATATATATATATATATATATATCTTTTATCTCTTTGACAATTGATTTTTTAAAAATATATTTTCTAATTTTAAGTTGCTATTTGTTGCCACTACTGCATTTTATGTTATTTTTAAATAATGTATGTTACTTACTTTATTTCAATTTATGTTGCATAAATAAAATTTAGTGAGTCAATCAAATTTTTATTTAGTTTGTAGATATTTTAAGTTATTGATATGTTGTAATTTATAATACGTTTTATGTAAATTTTAAATCAATTTAAATTTTAAATTAGTACTTATTGTGACCTATAGTACTTTTTACATCATTTCAAGTAATATACACGAACTTTTTTGTTTATTTATATTACTGAAAAAATACTTCTTTTTTGACACAAATCTAATCATCGAAAGATATTAAAATGGTTATTAATTTTACTTGTCCAGTTTTGACAAGATGAGGGCAGCGAGATTGAAATAGTTTAAACATGTGCAGAAAAGAAGTACTGATACTCCTGTTAGGAGGTGTGAGATGTTGGATTTAGGGGTTACACGAAGGGGTAGAGAGAGACCAAAGATGTAATGGGGGAGGTGATTGGACAGAATATGGTGAAACTTCATCTTACTGAGTATATGACCTTTAGATAGAAAGGAGTAGAGATCGCGTATTAGGATAGCATGCTAATAGGCTAGTAGGGGTAGGTTGATGTCGGGCTGGTGTTTCAGTAAGATAGTAGGACTAGTCGTGTCTTTTATCTTGTGTTATTTTTTCCGGGCTTATATTTGTTACTTCTATTGATTTTTATATTATCATTTGTTTTTCATTTTAGTAGATTTTTTTCTCCTTTTCCTTTTTCCTTCTTTTCATATATAGTTTCTTCTGCTTTTGAGGCTTGGTATTTTTCTGACGATGGTCTCTCCAGAAACGACCTCTCTATCTCTATAATGTAGTGGTAAGGTCTGCAAACATTTTACCCTCCCTAGACCCCACTTGTGGGATTCCACCGGATATGTTGTTGT
>BAUE01090875.1:0-13645 GCA_000787875.1 Solanum virginianum | reverse complement strand
GAGGTGCGAGAGGTTGGTCGTAGGAGCTACACGGAGGGGTAGAGGTAGACCAAAGAAGTACTGGAGGGAGTGATCAGACATGATATGGCGACACTTTATCTCACTGAGGACATGACCCTAGATAGGAAGAAGTGGAGATCGCGAATTAGAGTAGTAGGCTAATTGGTAGGGTGAGGTGGATGCATAGCCTTAGGGTATAGTAGGGTTAGGTAGAGGATGTTTTTTGTTTTGTTTTGTTTTTTATGTGTTCCCATTATCTGACGTATATTGGTTAGTCTTATCATTTCTACATACTGCCATGTGCTACTCATTACTTGTCGCTCTTTCTGTTCCCTTCCCTTTTTCTTTTTGTCATATCTAGTTTTTTTTTCTGCTTATGGGTTTTGAGATGAGGGTTCCAAGAAACAGCCTCTACTTCTATGAGGTAGTGGTAAGGTCTGCGTACATTCTACCCTCCCCAGACCCCACTTGTGGGATTTCACTGGGTATGTTGTTGTTGTTGTGTACATATATTATTGTCTTTTTCATTTCCTCCTAAGTAGGTTATTAAGAGGTCTAGATCGAGAAAATTTAATAACAAGTTAATTTTTCCATATTTTTTAGCGGAATCACGAGAACTAGTCAAAATTTGAAACTTTTGATTAGAATTCTCACACACTTTCTATCAAAGCACAAGAAATGTAACCTATTAAAATTAAAAAGTAGCAAAACTGAAGATCTAAAATAACTTTAGATTTAAGTAAAAATTGACAAATAGGTGTTTTTTTTTTGTTTTTTAAATTTGTGATGTGTTCAGTAAAAATCTTGACCCATTCATTATAAAATTATTACTTTAGTTTACACAATTTATCGTGTATTTTCAATTAAAACTAAAAGCAACACAAATTGAAGAAAAAAATTTAGATGGTTTGTATTTGGTGGAAAAAAAATTATTGACATCGTTTTGTTAGTTGCTTCTTTAAATTTTGCACTCTTCGTAAAATGTTTGTCTCCGCCACTGAGTCACGCTCAACATTATTCTTCTCAACATGGTATCAAAGTTGAATGCATCTTGATGTTGGACTACTCAATGTCGCCCCCCCCCCCTTTATACTAGTCTATGTTCTAGATATTCAGTCTTGAGTGTGCAGGTAAGGGGAGTTAGAATCTATATAGGCCTATATGGTTGTATCCTCCTTGAAAGGACTTGGACAATTCTCAATACTTGAGCTAAATTTGGAAGTTAAGCTACACCCAGGTTTCTCAACAGTTTATTTCTAAAATATTTAACCTACTGTGTCTTCTTTCTCGAACTATTTTGACCTATTTTGCTACATGAATTATTTTTGCTCCATCTACACAAACAAAATAACTAATCTAGAATAATCAGAAGTACTATAAACCAAATAATTAGAAATCCTTAAGCGCCAATGGTGCACAGTTCAGAACTCAGTACATAATGCCCCCACTCTACCCTTCCCACTTATATACCATGTTTTCGTCTACTGCAAGGTAGTGGTAGTGACATGCTACTAACGCATACATCACGTGATGCGCTCTTACCAATAAACCAGAGCACTGGGGCTAAAGTTAATATACTAATTCATACAATTTCAAACTTGATATAACACAGTTTCAACTAACAATTTCACCTTTTCACATTTTAAACTATTGCTTTCTCCGTTTCAGATTACACTAGATCTAATTTAACCCAAGGTTGTTAAACATAATAAAATATGAAGCATAATGTTGGGTTGGTTGAGAAGTGTTGATAATAGCTTGAAATCAGCTAAAACGGAATAGGTCGTTAGTAATATATCAAAGAAAACTTGGAAAAATAAAACAGGCAATTAGTTTATAGGAATTTGAATTGTTGTATGCCGAAATTATTTCAACTAAGAAAATTGAGCCTCTTGTGATGACCAAAAGGGTCAAGTTTTATAGGACAGGGAGAGGATTTAACTTTTTCCACCAAAGTCAACATAAGAAAGTACTTAACTTTTTGCACATAAAATACCACATAGGGCAAACTAGGTCATACACTTTGGGATAGACAGAATAACTATTCACAAAATAAAAGGCCATATTAAGGCTTTGGTGTTTGAAGAGTTATTTGTGACAAGGTGAATCGGAAAAAACACAAGAGTGCTATTGATCAAGAAAGCATTGGAGTACCATCAAAAACTCCTGATAAGCATCATCTCAGGCTTTGTTAGCAAGTAGATAAGTTTCAGCCAGGAACCATATAAATTGCAGTCAAGAAGAAATTGTGGCACAGTTGATTTTGAACAACCAAATTTTTCCTTGACCAAAAACAAATATACACTAATTCTCCAAAGCACAAGAATGAATTAATATCATGCAACAGGATTTTGGTCCAGAAAAATTAATGGAGCAAATAGATCAGAAGACCATCTCACACAATGACTCTCTTGTTTGTTTGTTTGTTTGTTTTTTGAGAATACAATGACTCTCTTGTTACTCTCATTGCTAGTCATTAGATTATAGTCACTCTGACTAATCTAGCACATGACAATTTGAGCTTCCAAAAACATTGAGATCACCGAATTTCTCGGGAATCAAGGAGTGAAGAGGAGGAGGATTACCAATATATGATCCGCAGACAACAATTACTAAATGTGCTTCTCTTATGCAGGGACAGAAATTGGCAAATTGCTGCATTACAGAG
The DNA here is from genome assembly GCA_000787875.1 of Solanum virginianum. Lineage (NCBI taxonomy): Eukaryota > Viridiplantae > Streptophyta > Magnoliopsida > Solanales > Solanaceae > Solanum > Solanum virginianum. The sequence goes on along the minus strand of BAUE01090875.1, from coordinate 10,977 downwards.
CAAGTTTTGGCTTGAAACCACAAGGTGCAAAATATTTTAATAGCAGAACCATAAGACACATGAAAGGATATTGTTTGCGCCATCCCTTTTCATTGGCATGATCAATGCGCTTTTGTAACAACACAACTTCTCTCTCAATCCACTGTGGCCAAATCAAAACATGAGATAGGGTAAAAATTAGATACACGTGGAAAATGAATGGTGATGAACAACATAGTAGCAAATTTATATCCATTAACAAGCAACTACATGAGTAACAAATCATGCAACATCCTTCAGAAGAATCACAAGTGTAAATGGGCGTGCTTCAGAGAAAAGTTCAAACGCCACGGGGGCACATTAAACATGGTCGCATGTGAAATGATAATTTACTTTATATAATGATAAGGTTATTAATCAACAAAGAAAAATGAAAAATTCTTCAAAGATGAGAATAATAAAGAAAAATGAAAAATTCTTAAAAGATGAGATCAATTCAGAAGCACTTACTTAACACATTTATTTATAATACTAAATTGTTGGTGTCACGCATTAGTCGAGAGAGCGAGACGGTCTCTTGATATGAACTTGGGTAATTCTCACCTTATGAGCTATCTTTCTGACATCATCAATTCATATTAAGGGCAAACATTTTGCCTGGCAAAAAGAGTTGAAACTTGCATATAATAAGAATAGAATAGATGGATTTTCACCAACCAGTTCTTTGAGAAAAGCTCGATCCATCCCTACTCATGATTTACACTTTCATACAAAGTCTATTATATGGTCCATGCATCAAATGTCGAACTTTAGGTATGTGAAAGGGTGTTAAGTGGCCTACAATGATTGAATGTTTACTTATATGCTTATAGACAATCATCATCTCATGAGCCAGATTCCAGGTTAAGTTAGTCAAAGTCGATTTCTTTTCCAATAACTACAACTCAGTCCCAAACAACTTGAGGCTGGATTTTATGTTTCTTACCTACCAAGTTACTCCATTTACACTCTCCTCACTAAGCCTTTTTTCCAATTGTCAAAGGTAATTCATTCACACGAAATTTTCTTCTACAGTTCATTAACTGAACCTGCTAAAGTAGGGATTTTCGTGTATAGCTTCTCGTGAAAAGGATGACATTACCTACCTCTAAAACTGACCCCATGCAGTGAAAGAAAATAAGAGAACAGAGAAAAAGGAAGATGAATTGGAAAATAGACGACATCATAGTTAATGAAAACTTTTCTGATCCAAACCACCTCCCAAGAATCCTATCAGTATCTCTCCTATGTTCCTTCCCGCAGCCACTGCTCCTAATATAATATTCCCACCAGCGACATACTGGTCAAATTCACATTCTTCACCAGATGAGAACCTGTCTCTTTCGTGCAGTCTCCTAATGGTTGCTCGAGAAGGTAGTCACTCAAATGATAACTCTCAACATGTTTGTGGAATTTTTATCTCATCAAGATACTATAGTTTTGATGTATTAGAAGAAATTGATATGTTAAATTGCAAAACCAATTAATATTACTCCTGTGGACCTGACTGTTGAGCTTCTTCTCGAACAGATTGGTATCGAAAATTGGTTGGCAAGCTCAATTATCTCATGATCATAAGACAAGACATCTCATTTGATGACAGTATCACTAGCGAGTTTATCCAAGCTCTTTGGGAGTCATTGGAATGAAAATTTTGGGATTCTGAGGTATATCGAAAACCACTGCAAGCACTGGCACCTAAGTGGATTTTCCAACCTTTACACAACATAAATCTCTCCTCTCTAGGGTCCCTATCAATCTAGTCAACCCATCAATATCTTTGTCCTTTTAGTCACCGGAATAGTGTTGCCCGGAAGTGAGAATCTAGTTTCTGCAAAGTTTTTACTGTAAACCCGCGGCATCAATGCACTTTTTTTACTTTTGCAGAGTTGTATCAAGTCGTCCTCTTTCGTAATTCTCCAAATCTATCTTGCAAAGATTCCAGCCATTTCTTTGTAATACTTGGGGTCATCCTTTCTGACAAGTTATTCCAGCAGCAACAGCGTATTCAAGCTATCCTTTTTACTCTTTTTGTTCCCGTCACAAGGAATATTCCATTATTTCCCATGCCCCGCCACCAACCATCAGGATTATCAGCCGAGTTGACTTGCCTATGAGATAAGGCTAACAATTTTTGAAACTCAATCACTTCCCAATCTTGAAATTCCCTTATAGATCCCCACGTCCAAAAAGTCTCTCCACCTTTTGTCCCCTTAATTAGTTGTACTCTTTGACAAGATACTCTCTACAATCTCTGATATTCATCTTTCAATAGTATCCTCCAAAATTACTGTATCTCGGTCTTGACCTTGAATGAGATATTTTCCAAAAAAATAACTCCCATCCCTTCATAATATTCCTCCACAAATCAAAATCAAAATGATTTACTATTGTTGATTCAGTAATTATGGGATGACCTCCTAATCCTTCGTTAGGAATTACATAATTACACTCAACAACTTCCCTCTATGAATAGGTGTTCTGAGCATGTAGCCTATAAACCTAAAAACACTTCCTGAATAGAGTTCAGTATTATCGGTTGAATTCTATTAAATATTTTGAGTGATATTGTTAGTTCATCTTCTATACATCTTTCTTTATCTGAAGGCATAACTCATGTAACAATCTACCCAAAAAAAGTTAATAATAGTAACTCCTATAACAATGTGCACCAGAGTTGTGAACAACTTCCCTCTCGGTCACTCACATTTCCCATTTACAAGTCTTCCCACAGGATTATTGACATCATCAATTCATATTAAGGGCAAACATTTTGCCTGGCAAAAAGAGTTGAAACTTGCATATAATAAGAATAGAATAGATGGATTTTCACCAACCAGTTCTTTGAGAAAAATAACTTCCAGCTAAAACAAAATGCAGTTGACAAGGACAAGCAGACAAAGAGAATTGGTGGAGAATTCGAACTTACATGTTGGGTGATATCCTTGTGCAGAACTTGCGCTTTTGTCTCAAGCTCCAACTGCCAAGAAGTGGGTAAATGGATTGCCAACTTGAAAACAAAGTTATGACGCTAAAGAAAAACTGGCCACACATTACCAATCTAAAGAACAAAGTTACAATGTACTAGACATAACTCAAAATGAAAGTAAATCTCAACCTATAGGGCTAAAAAGTCGAAGAAAACTTAATATTTACTCTTTCCCACATAAACAAAAGTATTCATAAGAAGAAAGAATAGGACCCAGATTAAGATTAACATAGTTCAACACAGAAGCCATTCAAAATCCAAGTTAAAGATTCACACCAAAGTTATTCAGAAGAACAAATCAGTGAGAGAGTGTCAACATCTAGAAAATACAGTCACTGACAACTTCCAACACTGCATTCTACAGAAAAATAATTTAAAAAGAAAAAAGAAGCTAATATTGGAAGAGATGGTATTCGTTTTTGCCAACATACCCTGCCACATAATTACAACAAAACAGAAATGACACAGTAGAGGTTAAATGCTAAGATAGAAGCTATTAGTTTGTTAAAGAAAAGAACAAAGCTAGTCAATTTGAAGAGATATACCTACTCAAGACAATATTATACAAAGTTCTTTCCATTTCTTTCATTTATACATAAGTTGTCGATTTGATCATTTTCCCAAAAGGTCTTAATATCATAGAAAAGAAAATCAGCTTTCAGAAATTCTTTTTACAAATTGTGGATTTCATCCTCTCTTTTGGAATCAACAATATCCAACTCAGAGGGAAGAAGCCGAGTCTTTTCACCAGTTTGACTAGATTCTTTACCAAATACTGGATTGAGAAAATATCTATAATCATTTTGGCTACAGCTTAAGGAGCCTTGCAGAGATGCCTTCGTTATAAAGTCAAGGAAAGTTGCACCAAGAATTAAAAAAATGAGATATGCAGACATGACTTAAGATAATCAGCTCGTTTGTATGCAACAATTCTTGATTCCAATTACATCTAAGTGATAATCAGATTTGGAGTATAGCAGAAGCGAAGAAAGAAGAGTTAAGAAATAACAAATGGCCGTATATTATGAAAAGTAATATATCACCCTTGAGAGGAAAGGGATGTCACAAGCAAATGAAAATAGGAGATGCAAAACAAAGGAAGACGAAAATATAAAAGGGAGAGGAGTGATTTGAGAGGAGATGGGTAGCAGGTGAGCCTATTATCCAACAAGTTTTAGAACCATGCCCCATTGCTCTAAGGGATTTCTCGGTTATCAAGATAAATTGTAGAATGAAGGACTTGCTGGTGCTTAAGATAACTTACAACAGTAGGCCTCTTGAGATAACCAGCTTTTATTCTTTCACACAAATCTTCACATTCTTCCTGTCAAGAAAACGAGAAATTCTTACAAAAGAGGAAACAAATACAATAGTGGACAAACAAAGCAGAAATATAATGGTTAAACGCAAGTGTTCATACAGAAGAAAAGCTTTTTAAATTTGCACATATAAATTTTAGACCGATTTTTATTTTTTATTTTTTCTCTTTTATTTGTTATTTCTTCTATGTGCGTGTGTGTGTGTGTGTGTGTGTGTGTGTGAGAGAGAGAGAGAGAGAGTCAGGATAAAGGAGAAGCATTGCATAGATTGACATCCACTATATGATGATGGATTGCTTGTTAATACACCCATGGCATATACATACACATTCTATGCACTACTTCCCCTCTTATCAGAGCCAAATTTTACCAATTTCTACATTAGATTGTACATTTAATTTCCTTTAAAATAATAACATTTAAAACTTCAGAAACTATATAAAAATAAGTAAACATACAAAAATATCTACAACAAAATCTTCGTCAAACATTATTATGTTAAATTCTCAAGAAGTGAAATATGACAAATATTTTGGGACACTGGTATATTCAGGCACGACTTGCAAGTAACATGGATAGATTTCTTTAAAGTAGAATAGAAAAATATAATCATAATCACAGCCATACTAGATTTCTGCAGTCATAAGAGCCCCCCAATCTTGTTTGAAGTTAGCAAATCTATTGACTAACACCACACAAGAGAGACGGACTATATACCAGAGCCGCTGTGTTGAAAGAAATTAACAAATACCCCAAGCAGGTATACATATATTTAATATGTACATGCTAAACAGAGTACGTACAGTAGTAGCACATTTAGTATGTACAAAATCTTCTGATATTTCATCACTATGCTCAAGTTAAGTAACCATGACTTCAAATTTACCTTAACAATATTCCAGCCTTCCACCATAGTTTCTCACACCAAGTACCTAGGTAGTCCACACAATCAGAAGTAACTTTATCAGAATGCAGGGTACCGCACTCAAGGGTGTCGGATCTAATGGTCAATGGAGTGAGACAATATCACAGAGACCAGTTAACTTGGTACCTCTGCTAGTGGGAGATGGCACTTATGCGGTGGTATATGTTAGGTGCAGATAAAGTAGTACGGACATCACCATTATCAAAAAATATAGAAAATAAAATTAACAAATATGAGCTAGTAATTCCCTAGTTTTGATCAATTACTAAGCATCTTCTGGTGCATTTCTTGACCTGAGTAGAATACAGTTTCAAAAAATCAATATCAATTTTTTCCTTTTTGGGGAAAATTAAAAACTACCCAGATGTTTTGCTAAAGGTAGTCTCAGAATTACCATAATCCATCCCAAGATGGACCATAGAATGGAGTAATTTCGTACCAGAGCCATCCAACATTTCGAAATCACGCAAATAAGCAAACATCTCTATAAGTAGCACCTATTGCTCAGCCTAATGTTTCTGTTGCTCCGCCTAACCGATCATCCAATAATGCTCATATTTGCTTACCTCATAAAAATTATCATCAGACAAGGACGATATTGGAATGTCTTTCATCAAATTTGACAGTTGAAGGTGAACTTCAAAAGCAGCATCACTGGCTACAGTACTCTTTTTTACACCTGTGAACATTCAGCTTTACAATAAAAGAAGCAAGGAGGACAGAGAATAATACTTACTGGAAAAGACAACATTGGGTTACCCTTTTTTCAGGGTCATCTCTAAGTAAAAAGTTAGTTATTTGGTAATTTTCTTTTCTTTTTTTATTTGCTACTTTTTACTTTTCTTACCAGTCTAAGTACTCAATGACTACAGATTGTTTACATAGAAATATATGGAGGGAATCAGCTTCTTTTTTTTTTTTGAGAATTAAGGAGGGAATCAGCATTTAAAGGCTGGATTGTTGCTTCCCTCACTTTGTGCCCAAGTCTCTCTTGCAGGAAGAGATCCTTTGTTTTGAGAAACACCAATGCAACATCAATTTAGTCACTATAGAATTTCTAGAAAACAAGTTTAATGTTCTCAGCAACAACAGCTGCAAAACAGCTTTTAGGAACAACAGGAACATTTTTCTTTGGACTCCCTGTACTTTTTCTTCCCTTGGACCCTATTAAATTATCGTCTTCTTTCGAGCTGTCAGAAGATTCATCCTGTGATTCATTGTGGTTCTCAAGGAAGTGCACTTCCAACAAATCAGAGATTTTTATCCGTGGTACAGATTTCTTTCCGAAAAGGGAATGAAGTCGTGCATCACACATAACCTTCTTTTTCTTTTGTGGATTAAAAAGACCATTTGAATTTATATATTCAGTGACAATCGCCGTCACCTCTGCTTGAGAGTATGTTCTGCTTGTATCTTTACCAATTGATTGAAGGAATTCAATCAATGGTTTGGATCCCCATCCAGCAAACTCTAGTTTCTTGATTCTGACATTTCTCTTTCTTTTCAAAGAAACGGGTAACTGATCTTTGACTTCTTCAACCCAAAAAGAGTTCCCGTCCATGCTGTCGGGATAATATGCCAACAAGAGCTTTTACACTTCTGGAGAGGCAATTACCACAAACACATATCATAATATGGACAAAGCCAGAACTGTTTCATCATCACAAATAAAAGCTAAAACAAAATCCCGAAATGAAATGGCATTTGATGATAAGGCAAGCCTCTCCGTTTGTCACAGTTGAAGGCAGAAGCAATGCTCAGTTTGCTAAGAAGATCGTAGAGCAGTGTTGTGCTATGGAACCAAATTCAGATTAAATTTACACTTCATCTGTTTTTGGTTATGTCAACTTTTGAACATCATTATACTCAAGCTGAACAGAACTTTACCTACAAACATATCAAATTTGACCAGTATATTGATTAGACAAGTCTTATATGTATTAAGGACCAGAATCTCCACCTAGGGGACAGAAACCAGAGATTTTCATCTGGCCCAGGCCAAATTAATGATTTGCACAAGCTTGAATCTTATTTCCCATAATTATAACGAAAAAGTAAGTTATTTAAATATCTAAACAGAGCATCATGAAAGTAGCCATCAGACTTCTCTTTCTTTTTTTTACGAGTAAGGCCAACAGTTGTTACCAGGCTTAATGAGGAAACCCAAGAAGGGGGTAGGTTGTAACTTCTTCTCTACCTGTTATCTCACAAGTGTCTTCAGTGCTGCCACAAAGACTCTTTCCAATGATTGATTATCAATAGCACCATTAAATAAATGTATCCGTCTTCATACCACGCATAGGAAATTTCTATTCAAATACCTTTTGGAAAAATGTTTCAAATATTGATCTACAAAAGCAATAAGATCTCCTAAAATTTGAAGCAATCCGCCTAGCATTCTCTGCAAGCTAGATATACAGAAAGCTTATGATCACTTGAATTGGAACTTTTTGTTGGAAACCCTCTCAAAAAACGGATTTGGAGGCAGATGGATAAGATGGATAAAGTTTTGTATAAGCACAGTAAAATTATCCATCCTTATCAATGGTACCCCTATAGGATTCTTCTCTTCACGGAGAGGATTAAGACAAGGAGATCCCTTATCTCCTTTCCTCTTCATTATTGCCATGGAGAGTCTTAATGAAATGCTGAAAATTGCCCAAGGAAATAGTTGGCTGAAGGGGTTTAGAGCTTCAAACAGGGAAGACTCTGTCTTGGAGATTACTCATCTGCAGTATGCCAAGAACACACTAATCTTCTGTGAGGCCAACAGGAACCAACTCATGATTATCAGGGTCATTTTCGTTCTACTTGAAGCAATCTCAGGGTTACACATCAACTGGAATAAGAGTTTCTTATACCCAGTTAATGAGGTTCCAAATTTAGGCCCATTGGCTGGGACTCTTGGTGGAAGAATTGGGGAACTACCAACTGTTTATCTGGGCATGCCACTGGGAGCTAAGAATAGGTCTGTTGAATGGCGATCGCATTTCACAATATTGCCTGAAACACTACCTCAATTGTAATTAGGGAGCCTGTAACTTGTTGTGGCAAGTTCCCGAATTGTTAGAAATAGAATACAAGTGTTACTTTCTCAAAAAAACTAATTAAAGATTTTCATATTTCAAAACCACGAAAATTAACCTGAGAGTATTATGGGATTCATGGTTTGCCTTCTGGAAATTATCACTTCCTTGAGTGAAATCTAAAGCATGATTACTTTAGATTGTCGAGTAGACCCTCTTCATCTTCTGTCGCTCCTTTCTCTCTCCATCAAAGATAAACCACACACCCACCTGTTTTAAATAAGTGTCATTGAATGAAATATGTATATATAGGTGGATATGTGATATTTTCTATAGAACTATTTAATACCTCGATCTTAACGCCAAAAAAATGAAAAAACATTTATAAATTCTACACACGCTTATCTACAAAAGGCTATTCATTTCACCAAATTTCATTTAGGATCCACGTGTCACTTATTAATTCACCTCTTCGTATTGCTAAATCTTAAGGTCATTTAAGATACCTAGAAATGAATTAATAAATGGGTCATCAAACATTTGCCATTAGTGATTGGAGGAAAAAAGAGAAGAAAATTATAAGCAATTGATCTTTTATTTTTATTGTTGAGAAGGTGACTGTTTTGCACTTCCAAAAAGGAGTGCACCAAACATGATGCGGTCAAGGTTAATTACAAAAGACTAAGAGCAGTTCTCCCATTCCTTAGATTCACAAAAAGTTCCTATAACATCTACTTAGGATTCATGATCTTCCATGTTAAGTTACACCAAATATATTTAAAAAATTAAAAGCTAAGCACTTCAGCTAGATATCCTGCGTGGAGCTGCATTTATCCAAATATCAAAGCATCTTAGGTTCCTTTTCTTCCACATAGTCCACCAGATAAAAGCAGGGACAATTTCCATTTTTCTTTCTGTATAGCAAAGCAACTTTAACCATTCTAATTTTTCCAGAGCCTCCAGGATACTTCCAGGCATTACCACACAAGTCCTTTCAAATTTTTGAGAATCCTCCACATCTGACTTGTTATTTTGCAATGTAGAAAAAGATGATTGATTGTATCTCCCTCTTCTACATAGACAGCATGTTGAACACAACTCAAGTCCCCTCTTCATTAAGCCGTCCTGAGTTAGCACTGCATTTCTGGCGGTCAACAGTCAATCTAATTGTTTGAAATATTGTATTTTCTGTAGGCACCTTGACAGAGTAATTACCCTGGCTTTTCCCAAACCATAGAACACGTCTACAGAAGTGGAAACTCCTTTGAATTGTAAGTAGAAATCTGAAAGCCTGTCAATCTCCCAATCATTAAACATCCCTGTAGCTCACATTCCAACCTTGATTGTCCCAAACATCTCCAACAGTTGAGTTTTGTTTCTGATTCAGATTGTGTATATTTTGGATATAGCTGCTTCAGAAGAATTTGTCCTATCCATTTATCTTCCCGGAAATAAATACTCTCACCATTTCCTACTTTAGCATAGGAGTTGGTTTTGGCTACAGATTCCTGATTGATTTCCAAACACCAACTCCCATATGGACTGCTGACCAGCTTTGTCATCTAATTATCCTCCATTCCTTATTTCATACTAATAACATCTCTCAACAGGAACTATTCATTTAAGATAAATCTCCATATCCAATTCATCATGAGGCTGTAGTTTTGAATTTTCAGATTTCTAATTCCCAAACCCATATTCTTCTTGATAATCGTAGGAGCATCCTATTTAACCAAATGTAATTTTTTGGTGTCACAGTTACCTTGCCACAAAAATTTCTTCTCAGAGCACCTGTTCTCTCCCTTACACTTGCAGGAATTGGGAATTCAAACATCATATAAGCTGGCAAAGCATCCAATACACTATTTATCAAAGTCAATGGACTCCTCCAGTTCACCAACTTTTTTTCACATTTCTCCAACACATTGTTCTAGAGTTACTTGGACTTGCTCTTTGCCTCCAGTTCACCACAACCCAGCTTCCTCAGAGCTTCAAGCAGATGATTCCAGTTTAGATATCATAGGCCCTTTGTATATCCAATATGCAAAGAATTCCTGGCTGTTAGCTTTTAGTTCTTCAGCCCACACATTCATTGGCAATAAGAATAGCATCCATGGACCATGATTTGTCTTCCTCTTACAAAAGTCATTTGTTGTCCACCCACCAGTTTAGCTATCACCTTTTTTAGCCTTTCAATAAGTAGCTTGGAAATAATTCTGTAGGTGCTATCTAAAAAATTAATAGGTCTAAAGTCTGTCAACTCCTTTGCTCCATCGGCTTTGGAATCAAAGCAGGTATGTGGCATTAAAGCTCTCTTCAGAAATACATCTTTCATGGAAGTTTTGAATAGAAACAATAGCATCCTCACCCACCACCTCCCAGCAATGAGAGATAAAAAAAAGCCCTGGGAAAACCATCAGGCCAGGTGCTTTGTCACCAGCCCATGCTTGTACACTATCCCAAATTTCCAAATTGTTGCTCATTAGGTATTCTCTCTCACTCCACATCAAAACAGTTACTCTTTTACACATAATCTGATAGTCTCAATTGCAAGGAAGAAAATATACAAAAACCATTAACCGACTCATTCAGCAAAATCACATAATACACCCTAATCGTTCAGCAAAAATTACATGACATTCCAGGAAAAACGCAAACAAAGAAAAGGAAGAACTTTAACAATGAACGGAAAAGAAATTT
>BAUE01090882.1:0-13640 GCA_000787875.1 Solanum virginianum | reverse complement strand
GTGTTTTTTTATTTTCAATTTAAAAATGTCAAAGTATTACTTTAAAATATAAAAAAATGTGAAAAAAGGAAAAGGTCGCTCTCACAATAATGCTCATCGTGTGTGTTTGTGATGAAATTCATTTTTCATTATGCATTTTTTAGTGAGCTGATTCGATTAAAATTGAGCAAGTTCAATAACATAAACTTTTCACTGATTCGCTATAGAAATAGTCTTCCATTTTAGTATAATTTTTTAACTATAAATCAAAAATATCTAATTTAAATTTTATTTAATATAAAATTACATGGTTGATGTTCTTACATTTTGAATATAAAATATAATTACAAGAAATGAAATATGTTTTTTTTTTCAAATAAACATGTAAATAAGTAATTTTAATGTGCAATAAAAAGAATTTGGATAGTCATTTGGTAATTACAACATTTTTCCCCCTACCTATTAATAGTTAGAGAAAGAAAGAGAATACTGACTTAATTGATAAAGTTGGTGAAATGTAATTAAAAGTTGTTCAAATTATGAAAAGAAAAAAAACTTTTGTTAAAATGTAGATAAGGTTGCGTACAAATATGCTAGACTCTTACGATTCACCTTTTTTCAGACTCGACACATAACAAAAACTTATTACATCAAAAAAAAAAAAATTCCTTGAGAATTATTAGATTGTAATTGCTCCTCCCTTCAATTATATCCAATTTTATGCTCACCAAGTAATACAAGTTAAAATTATCTAACCAAAAAAAAATTTCCCTTGAGAATTATTAGATTGTAATTGCTCCTCCCTTCAATTATATCCAAGTTAAAATTATCTAATAACACCTATTTTTATTTAATTTTTTTGTTAATTTAATTAACAAGCAAAAATGTTTCAATTGTAGTGACTCCATTTGTCCCCCAGTTACCATCGATGAACAAAAATATGAAGCTCCATTTTTGTGTACTGCCCCCTTAAAGGTATGTCCAAATTCATTTCTAATTGCTTTTTTTTTTCGTTCGTTTTAATTTATATGACAATATTTGTTAAATTCAAGTAATAAAAATCGTCACTACAAAACAATTTTTACATCATCTAGTCATTTGTTTTCCTCTTGAAACATTGGAATGACAAAATTGACAATTTTCTAAAATTTGCAACAATTTTATTCAAATTTTCAATTTTGCCTCTAATTAAGTATAAGGTTTCTTGAATTTATTTACGTTTATTTTTTTTTTAAAAAATATTTTTTTTGGTGTTACAGTTCAAGTATGCAAACTACAATAATGGCAATTACACAAAGGCAGGAAAGACTTCACTTAAATTCCGTCTAATTAATCAGCGTGGGGATTTCTCATTTGCTTTCTTCTCCGGCGGTTTGTTAAATGTAAGTTAGTTGGTAGTTGACTGTTCTCTCGCTAGTGGTATTAGCATTATATTCTTGTTTTTTTGGTCACTGTGTTTCAGTTATCACGTTATTTTACTGTCATTTAAACTGCCTAAAAAGGCTTTATTTTAAGTCAAGAGTGTATCGAAAACAACTTATTTATCTCTACGAGGTTTGCATACACACTCTAACCTCCTTAGATTGCACTTTTGGGTATTACTCTGAGTGTCATGTTGTTGTACATGTGTCTGCTCCAACAAAAATATAAAGTACTTACTAATTTTGGAGGATCAGACGTGAACCCTTCTGCATTATTTTTGTGTTTATTTTTTGTGCTTCAATTATCGCATTATTTTCTAGTCATTACTGCTTTGCACATCACATTACTTTGTTGTTGTTACAGCTCACATTTCTATACTCTCCTCTTCAAACTGCTTGAAAATGCTTAATTTTCAACCGAGGGCCTACCGGAAACAACACCTTTATTTCTACTAAGTATGAGTAAGGTCTGTATATGCTTGAAAATGCTTAATTTTCAACTGAGGGCCTACTGGATACAACACCTTTATCTCTATGAAGTAGGAGTAGGGTCTGTATATGCTTCACCCTCTTCCACACGTGAAATTACACCGAGCATGTTGTCGTAGTAGTTGTTGTTGTACCTGTGTTTGATCCTCCAAAAATATACTATTTTTTGGAATGATCTGACATGAGTCCCTCTGCATTTTTGAAAAGTCTAAGCAACATAGGATTAACTACTTGAGCTTGTATGATATATATGTGTTTTGCTTCATGTTAATGATCACTATACCGTTTCTGTTTGGTCTATGTATTAATAAGGAACTTTGATGGATATGGACTAACAAATTCATGCTTGTTACAGCCTAAGTTGATAGCTATCTCGAATTTCATCTCATTTGATCACACTACTCTGGCGTGGTGAATGGAACGATTCATGTTGTTGTTGGTGGAGGAGGAAGCCATTTGAATAAATTCACCACCATTAACACCACATGGAGTGTGTTCAAAGATTATGATTTTGGATTTGTCAAACTTACAGCATTCTCTTCCTATAATCTTTCTTGTTACATGGGGCTCAGTATCAGCATTGAATCTAGCACTGTGTCGAGTTGATTGATTCCTTAAATTAGGTAACATGTCAAATTGATTCGTTATTTTGAATCTCCGAGTAAGAATTCTAATGTTCGTGTGATAAGATTAACTCATGGCTCTTTTTCTCCTAGATGACGGTTACTTGGACGAGTGGTTACAACATAGATGAGGCTGTTCCATTCGTTGAATGGGGTTGGAAGGGCCAAGAGAAAAAACGTTCCCCAGCAGGAACACTGACATTTCATCGGAACAGCATGTGTGGTATGAGGACTAATATTAAACAACAGACTGATTTTTTTCCCTCTGCTTTTCTTTTACGATGTATTCTGATTAAAGTTGTTGAATAATGCTACGAACGTGTTTGTAGGCACGCCTGCAAGAACTGTGGGATGGCGCGATCCTGGATTCATACATACAAGTTTCCTCAAAGACTTGTGGCCAAACATGGTGTAAGTTTTTCTTATGTCTCGTTTGTGTAGGAACGAGTTACTTCATCGTTGACATGTCACCCCCAGTTTTGAGCTTTGTGTTGTGAAATTTCAGGTACACATATAAGTTAGGCCACATATTAAACAATGGTTCAGTTGTTTATAGCAAGCAATATTCGTTCAAGTCTCCTCCTTTTCCGGGGCAAGAGTCATTGCAACGTATTGTGATATTTGGAGATATGGGGAAGGTAATCTACTAGCACTATCAGTTATTGTAACACAACAAAATATCAAATGTGTTAACATTGAAGAATGTTGTTTTTCGATATTTGTTGTTTCAGCAAGAGCGCGATGGTTCAAATGAATATGCTAATTATCAGCCTGGTTCACTCATGACAACTGATACCCTTATTAAGGACCTTGACAACATTGACGCGATTTTCCTTATTGGAGATCTCCCCTATGCAAACGGATATATCTCACAATGGGATCAGTTTATAGTGCAAGTAGAACCAATAACATCGAGAGTACCTTTCATGATTGCAAGGTTTGTTCATCATAAAGATTGTTGATTATCTGCTTTTAAATATTTGAAATCTCATTTCGCGAGGAAAATTTGTTTTTCAGTGGCAATCATGAAAGAACTTGGGAGAACAGTGGATCAATATACACTGGTCTAGACTCGGGTGGAGAATGTGGTGTACCAGCTGAAACATTATACTATTTTCCTGCAGAAAATAGAGCTAAGTTCTGGTATGTGATTCATGTCGAACACACATGTTGATTTGAACTTGTGTTATCTTACTTTCCATTGTATTTCCACGTCGATTTTGACATGACGTATGTGTAATGTTGACAGGTATGCAGCTGACTATGGCATGTTCCACTTTTGTATAGGAGACACTGAGCATGATTGGAGAGAGGGGTCTGAACAGTACAAGTTTATTGAGCAATGCTTCGCGTCAGCCAATAGACACAAACAACCTTGGTTGATTTTTGCTACCCATCGTGTTCTTGGTTACTCATCCAATGACTGGTATGCTAAGGAAGGCTCGTTCGAAGAGCCTATGGGAAGGGAGCACTTGCAAAAACTCTGGCAAAAGTACAAGGTTGATATGGCATTCTTCGGGCACGTTCATAACTATGAAAGAGTTTGTCCTATTTACCAGGTAAACATTATATTTCTAAACTTTGTAGTTGTTTTTACTTATATATATTGAGAACCATTTATTTTGTTATATGGACAGAATCAATGTGTGAACAAGGAGACATCACACTACTCTGGCGTGGTGAATGGAACGATTCATGTTGTTGTTGGTGGAGGAGGAAGCCATTTGAATAAATTCACCACCATTAACACCACATGGAGTGTGTTCAAAGATTATGATTTTGGATTTGTCAAACTTACAGCATTTGATCAATCTTCCCTTCTCTTTGAGTACAAGAAGAGCAAAGATGGTGAAGTGTATGATTCTTTTACAATCTCAAGAGACTATAAGGATGTCTTGGCTTGCGTCCATGATGGATGTGAACCAACTACTTTGGCTAATTAATAAAACTGGATGTGTCTATAAGTTCTTGTTTAGGCACGACTGATCTGGGTTCGCGCTGAGTCAGTTGGTTCTAGCTAGAGCTAGTAGTATTTAGATCTTGTCTTTTTTTCCCTCTTGCTATGTTCCCTTTGACTTTCATATTGCCTCTTTTTAAGTGTATGTAAACTATCTATGTTTCTTAATTTTGTAATAAATAAGATGAGCATATTGGGGGAACTAATTATGTATTTATCTTATCTAAAAGTAAAAAGAAATTTTGCAAGTTACTCTATAGCATCTATTGAAAATAACCTCTTGGCAGAGGAAAGATCACTTATGCATCGCCCTCCCTCGACAGTACTTGTTGAATTATACTAGGTATATTGATGTCTATTGGTACTCCGTACAAACATATTTCTATAAAGACGAAAAAATATTACGAAAATTAAAATTATTCCTTGTAGCATCGTTGTTACTACAACCTCATGTAACCACACCCAACCATGAGACCTAAAGAAATAGTCTATTATCAAGATATTTCACTATGAATCAGTAGAGTCACCTTTCTATGATCCAAAACTCATCCTCTCGAAGCTCTGAAGCAGGAAATAATTAAGTATATATCTGAATTATATCAATAATTACACTTTCCTTTGGTCTAATGATTGGATGCAGTTACATAAGTTGTAGTAATAATAATGCTACAAGAAATATTTTGGAAAATTGTTGAACTATTTTTCTTGCCTTTGAAAGAGATAAATAAAAGGAAATGGAAGTGTATTGGGTTATATAAAGACTTTCATTTTATAGGTGTATAATAATTCTACTTTCTTGGTCTAATTGGATGCATATGTTTTCTCTGAGTTAACAACTTAGGTAAGTTTGAGCTTTTATCATCAGAGCACACACTAATTTTGTGAGTGAAATATGTAGTTCATTAGAAGTTGATGAAGTAAATGATTAAATAAAAATGAAAGGAAAAAATACACATTTTTATGGGTGTTTGACCATGTTTTATTATGAAAATAAAAAAGTAATTTTCATTTTTGAAGTATAAAAGATGATACGTAAAAATTGGAGTTGTTAAGAAAATTGGAGTTGTTTTTGAATTTCTTTGAGTAATTGGAGCGGAAAAAGTAAAAATAACTTTTTGTTGATTTTGAAATTTCTCTCAAGTTTTTTTTTCTTCATAAAAATGAAAGTTGCAGAGATCAGGACGTTGAGATGAATGCGTGGACATATTAGGAGAAATAAAAGTAGAAATGTGGATATTCGAGATAAGGTAGACGTGACCTCGGTAGATGACAAGATTCAGAAAGTGCGGCTGAAATGGTTCTACAGAGGAGATGCACGTATGTCCTAGTGCAGAGGTGTGAGAAGTTGGAGATAGATGATTAAATCATCAAGATTTCTAGAGAGGTAGAGGTAGGCTAAAGAAGTATTGGGAAGAGATGATTAAACAAGACATGCTTACTGAAAATATGACTTTAGGTAGGAGGTTATGAAGAACACAATTAAGATATGGGGTTACTTAGATAGTTTTGCATTGTGTGCCAGAAGTTGTAGTATTATTCTTGTAGTTTCTTGTCCTTTGGACTTGGAAATTATCTACGGTTTTTTATCATCATTTTATTTTATTATGACTGTTGTTTAAGATGATTTGTCCGATTATCTTATAATATTTTATTATTATCTCAACCATCACAAGAAATAAGAAGAGATTTTATGTGGTAAGTGGTAACGTCCCATCAACTCATTTCATTCTGTTTCTAATTTTTCTGTGTATTCATATGTTATGGCCTTAATGTCATTGTCATAAAGCTTATCAGAATAAAAGAGTATAAACAAAATGTCAAAAAGTGTTGTATATAAAAAAATGTCAAAAAGTGTTGTAATTTGTTTAGACCATTATTACATTGAATTATTTTGTTTCTTTGATTACAATACTGTGTTATAAGTGCATACATCTCCAACTTTACACAATATTGAAATCAGACAAGTTTAAATTGAGTGACAAGAATAATAAAAGTTCATAGAGTCAATCAAAACTTGCTTGAAATTGACGCATAGTAAATAGCGTTATTATTGTTGTAGAAGTAGGATGAGTATTAATTATACACTATATTATTTTGAGTTATAAATTAAAGTACAATATGCGTTTTGTTTCCACTCTTCATTGCTAGGATGAATTTCTTCATATATAGAGTTGAGCCCCTGCATGTTGAGAAGAGTATAACATTATCCTCTTTATCAATTCTGTAGAAAAATATGAAAGAAAAGATGTGATCATACCGCGTACTTGGTAGCTTCTTCTTGTGCTTCCGTTGATGACTTGCTTACGGCTGGAAGTTTTGATCTTCCGCTTGGGAATGGGCTGAGTCTTCTTCCTCTTGGGAATGCGCTGACACTTCTTCTTCGTTGTTGAACCAGATACAATATTGTAATTCTTACGCGACCTATTACTTGGTTCCACCTTATATCTGCAGTAAGAAAGCCAGATTGACATAAATATAAGAATTAGGATATGAACCTGAAACTTCATCGCTCATTGACTACTCTAGTCTCACCCTTGGATTCTCTCTCCATACCATACATATTTCTTACAAGGAGGAAACAAAAGACTACCGACTAGGTATGAAATGAAGTACATGGAAAGGCATCATTTTGGTGAGTAAATATATAATAATAATATCATTTTCGGCTTATCTATCGACTGAACCAGGGGTTGGGCTCTTGTTGGTGGAACAATTCTACTCATACTTCATACTTCTACTTATGAAAAGACATAACACACCTAACAAAACATGCAAAAATTCAGAGGTATATTCAGAATTTTGAGGGAAATGATGTACTATTACAAAAAGGTAGATCTAAGGTATAAGTTTGATCAATTCGATCTTTAGGTTCTTATCATTGAACCTGTTTAACTTGCTAATCTCAATTAAAGAGGTGCATCCAATGATCATTGCATTATGTGATACTTCGAGTAAGGGCTCATATATTTATACTTAAGTATTTTTAAAAAAAATATAATACTAATATATATGATTCAAGAAGAAAAGTAGGGTTCATGTGAAACCGGTGACCCCCACCTAGATACGCTACCGTGCAAGATCTCTTTGAATATCATGTAGAATGCAAGATTTGTACAAACTACAGTAAATAAAGTTGATCATTACCTGTTCTTTCCATCTTTCCAGATATGGTTGTATTCCTGAGCCAATACAATTTAAAACACTTCAACAGTGAGGCTTACATTAATAGGAACGATAAACGAATTCTATGAACGCCATTCGAGTTATATAAGAAACTTAAGTTACCTGAAATCGTTGAGACTTGGAACCCAAAAAAATACAACAGTTTGCAGCTCCACACAGACAACGAACAGTAGCACCCCCGTACCACTCAAAGTAATAGTTAATCGTCATCTCCATTCCAGCAGATACATCTTGCATTGCAAATATCCCTACTCTTGTTTCCCCTAACACTGTCCATTTCCTCGTTTCACAATTTGGTTGGCTGGGAAATTCAAGTTTTATGTTATTTCGTATTTCATCAATTTGACAACGGACATTTCAGCACTTACCATGAATGATTTATGAATCTTGAAAAATTCCCCTTCCGAGTGGAGTCAATGAAATAATTAGCATCTAGAGAAATCATGTACGTGTCCTTGATCTCTGCAAGACAAATCATATAAAAATTATAGTAGATGTACTATTGACAACACAACCATCTCAAATGTCGATAACTTACCATGAGCTTCATAAACGTGAGACCTTCTCTTTGCAGATTCAGATGATATCACTTCTCCACAGTATTCAATGATGAACTGTCCAGCCTAACAATATGAAAATAGATCAAAAAATATGTTACTACGCAAAAGCCTCAGTTCTTGAACTTTTTTTTCATGTGAACAGAGACATCTTTTTGTATATACAGAATTACCTTTATATTCTCATCAGCTAAAAGACCCCAACCACGCCCTTTAGTCCTGAACAACTTAGTTTTTGCATATTCACGTCTTTGAAATGCCTGTCGACAGTCAGAAAAATACCGTAAAAGTATACTGACAAAGAACAACAACAGAGAAACGCGAATCACCTGATTTTTGCAAGTCTCCCCGCATTGACAGTATTCCGGTGTACATTCAATGTTGGTTAGCATATTCAAGCACCTTTCTCCACAGGCGCTTTCTGGATCAGTTGCATCATATTTGCACTCACAAATAGCAATATCATCTTCTTTCGGTTTCTTATGTCTGTCATAAAATATTACAACGTTCCAATTAAAATTGACTAACTAAAGCCAAGATCCGTGATAGTAGAAAACCTTATCTCTTTCTATCAGCGATTCATGGAAGTTTCATCTTAGAAAACATTAGTATCCGGATCTTAGATACTCATAGTAAAGAAAAAGAAAAGATTTGAGCTCACTTTCGCCTTAAAAACACATTTTCAGTAATAGAAACACAAAAATAATTTAAAATAAAAACAAAAGAAATCTATGCACAATGGGTTAATTCATAGTGGGTACACAAAATGCTACACACTGACTTTAAATATTAAAAAAAGACAGTCTGATACATTACGTTTTTGGTACACAAAATTTTTTGTCGCCAAAGATTTAAATATAATGGGTTTTTGAACCAAATGATTTACTTATCTCTTATGTTTGACTTAAATATTCTTGATAAATAAAGTTATATCAGTAAATAATGTTTTCTGGTATGATTGTCTAAATTAATTTCTTTATATTTGGATAAACACATGCCTCATTCTATTTCCAATGATTTTTTCGCTCAAAACTCAAATCTTCGATCAAAATGACTTACAACATATAATAATATTTAATATCAAAATGCAACAAATAAATTATGAAATTGAGATAATTTTTATAACTAAATAAAAGAAAAAAAAAAGTGTAGAGTGAACCTTTGTATGTGTTAATTTGAATCTTTTCCAGTCTCTCTGTCTTTGTTTATTTCTTTTTTGTTTTTTTTTTCGTTATCCAAAAACTGGTTATGTTTAGTCAATTTAAAGACAAAAAAATGGTGATGTGTCAATTGTTAACTGGTGAATGTTGGGGGAAGTTAAATGTACAGTTTTTATATTTTAAAAGTTAGTTATCTTTTTGAATTTTACGTTGTGTTGTGTCTTATAATTATTTTTTTTTCATTTTTTTAAAGACAACAGATAAGTATCCCGAACATATTTACAAAAATTTAATTATAAGAAATATATTTTTAATTGAAAATAAATCCCGAACATATTTACAAAAATTTAATTATAAGAAACATATTTTTAATTGAAAATAATCTTTGCAGTCCTAAAATGTGACTCTTTTGCATTTAAATAAATTTTGATTTTGACAAGTCAAATATTTTAAAGTAAAATAAAAATTACAATCACAATTAAATTATCTAAAGGAAATATTAACACTAAAATGGACTCATAGCTCATAGCTCATATTTTAATTTCTTTTATAATGGGTGATTTCATTATATTTTTTGAAACAACTCATAGCTCTCCTGATTATCAACTGCAAGATTAACGTTGTAGCGAAGGAAAGATGAAAAAGAAAATGAAAGGAAGCAAAAAAAAAAAAAAAAAAAAAAAAAAAAAAAAAAAAAAAAAGAAAAGAAAAGAAAAAGCTTAATACCTTGGGCTGATTTGAACTTAGTAGTTGGGCCAATTTTGGCTACTCTTCTTGTGAAAAGAAAAGAATGAGCTACTTTTTTTGTAATTTGTTTAGGAGAATTTTCATAAATAGCTTATTGCTGAAACTTAATAGGACAAAGTAACTATAGTTTAGCTAATTATATTTCATAACTATAGTCATGGCTCATTATTTGTGTATTTCGGCTAAATGAAATCATTTTATACAAATTCCCATATGGAAGCAACTAATGAAAGGCTGTAATTCAATTTCTTTTTAAATGGATTAATTTATGGTTATTGTATTTTCTTAGAAGTCCTTGCCTAAAGTGACTTTCTCATAACCCTTAATTTATATATGGTTCTTAATTTATAGTTATTGTAATTTATGTGTCACGATCCAAGTCTAGGGCCTAGATGTAACATGGCAAATGGGGAACCCGAATGGACCCCAAACAAGTCTTTCGCATATCATATATGCATCATTGGTTGCAGAAGCCAAATAAGATAACAACAAGCGAGACTAGAGGATTCTTTTAAGATAACAACAAATAATAATAGATCATAAGGGAAGCGAGACTAGAGGATTCTTTCATAAAAATAATGGCATAAGAAGAGTCAAGCTCATTAATACAAACCAACTTAATATCCAACAATACTTCTACTAGTAGATGGAGTGGGGACCAAGACATCTCCCGGGCTCACCCTCATAATAAGTATCCAAAATATAAGATGAAGTCTTAACATAGGCATAAAAGAAAATATATATTGTCCTCGGATATGAGGACTCACCAACGACTAACTTCAAGGATCCAGCTAGCCACGTGGAGGAGGAGGATCAATGGGAGCTCCAGTTCCTACATGGTGATATCATGTAGGCATAGAATATGCGTTAGTACTTGGAATGTCCTAATTATGCGTGGTGCAATGCAACAAGGATCATAAGCATAATAATCAAGATGCATAACCATAATCGATAGACATGAGCTCAATATGACATGTATAATCAATGTTTAGGTGTAAACATGCTTGAGAATAACCATACTGGTATAACTTGTTCAACACAATAAAGTGACATGAATAGCTCATCCAAATACCTTGTACTAGAGGGTTAAGAATATAGCATAGGTCATAACCCCTTTTAGTAGGTAATGAATAGTACATAAGGGTGAAGGTATAACATAGGTCATAACTCCTTCATATAAGCATAAGATGTGGCATAGCATTAGTTCGTACATGAGGGTGGGGCACACAACATAGTTCATAACCCCTTCATGTAGACATTTGCCTTGTACTAGAGGTTGAGACATACAACATAGTTCATAACCCCTTCTAGTAGGCTTCACAATTCACAAGAGCATAAAACATAGCATAAGAGCTCAATAATTCGCTTGTAGATGATAGGAACCTTTCATGAGTTCAACATATACTTGGGAGCCGATAACTTATCATAAAAATACTTGTCTTGCAAATGCGGTCATAACCTTCCATCAACATAAGATTCATAATCATGCAAACTTGATCAAACATGGTGGGTATGCATACACATGCTTAAAATCATGCAATTTGGGAGTATGGAACAAGAAGGAGTATAATCAATTTAATTTGAAGTCATTTAAATCAACCCACTAATATAGCAGTAAAATCCTCATTTGGGTGTCATGGAATCTATCTTAAAAATTCACTATCATTCATAGTCTCATAATTCATGTCATGTATAGCTTCAATAAGCATAAATCAACTCATGGAAATAGCTTCAATAGATATTCATGCATACTTAATCAATACTTGAAGAATCCAACTCCCATCATGCTTATATTGCATAATAAAGTTTACCCATAAAGTATTCAATATTAAAATCATGAAATTTGATAAAGAGGGGAGGTTTGGTTTTATGGGTGGAAGGAGCCCATGAATGAAAACCACATACCTAAACTTGAGACGTTCTTGAAACTGACTTGAGGAGGACTTGAAGCTTGGCGTAAGTTCTTGAAATTCAAAACTTGTTCTTGAAATCTTTGAATTTGAATGGGGGATTTGATGATTTTTTGGAGAGGTTTAGAGAGGGTTTTTGTGAGTTCTAGAGTTGAAAAATGGCCAAATAAGGAGGATTTCACGTTTAAATGGGCATTTGGTTATTACCCAAATGTCCTTGGATGAAACAAGAAAAATAAGAGAAAAACTGCACCGGCTTGCGCCCTAGGCGCGAGGGCAAAACAACTCTAAGATGCGCCCCAGGCTCATCGTGGCCTAGGCGCGCAGGCCCATTGTCTCGACTTCTCGTTGTGAAAATTATTTTTCGGCACGGGTCTTCTAAAATTCGGGGGATATCCTTTTCCCACATAATTTTGCCCCCTGAATAAAAATATGAAGTTGAATTTTCGAAATCATGCACGTTTTTTGAGATATTCAAGAAATACAGTTATGGGGCATTGCGAAGCACATGAGGAGTGTTACATTATGGTTTATCAAAAATCAGAAATTCATTTAATTTTATTTTCGTCGTTACATATTAATTTGGTTGAATTGTATATTATCAAAATTAATGTTGTGAATTCGCATATTTAATTTTGTTTTGTATATATTGATTTGAATGTTGAGTTCATGTGCAGTCTAATTATAGATTGTATAATTGTGTTTGTATTTGTATTGTCAATAATTGTATCTTTATCAAAAATTTAATTTATGTATTTAGCATCCATTATATTAAATTCGTATATCACTGCATATTAGGGTACTCTTTGAGGATAAATTTAAGGGAAAAAGTACACATAATAGACCTAATTTGAAATTATTTACCCTTAATAGATCAAATCTAAACTATTTACCCTTAATGAATCCATTACCCAAACTATTTACCTTTCTATCCACTTACCCTTTTTTATTTCGCGTGCTGGCAACATGCTGACATCAGCATAAATACTATGAAATATACTTTGACCGTATTTATATACCATGGTGGTATCGTATAAAAGGAGCTCAATCTTTTGTGATACTCTAACAGTATATTGATACCCAATAGGTAAATAGGATTAAGAAATAAATAAAATAATTATTAAACTCTAAATTAGTAGAAAATATATTCGTTATATACGCTGTCATCATATTTATAACATATCTATATCGTATAGGATTAAGCTTAATTATCTGTGATACTCTATTGGTATATGTGAAATAAAATAATTATTAAACTCTAAATTAGTAGAAAATATATTCGTTATATACGCTGTCATCATATTTATAACATATCGATATCGTATAGGATTAAGCTTAATTATCTGTGATACTCTATTGGTATATGTATACCCTATTGGTATTTCATACAAGCAGTGTTGACATCAGCATGACGTCAGTGTGTGAATTTTAATATTAGGGAGCAAAGTTTTAATAATATTGGGGTACAAAATATAAAGGGATATATGAATATAAATAGTTTACTTTAAAATGATACAAGCTTAGTTTTTCCATTATAGCTCTCTCTACATAAGCTGTCAATAAGACAATTTAACAAACTTGATTGATAAAAAATATACAAAATTTGAGAAATCA
>BAUE01090901.1:0-13637 GCA_000787875.1 Solanum virginianum | reverse complement strand
CTTTTGGCTTATTAGTGCTATTTTCCTTTTTAAAGGTATGTTGAAGGTGAAATTCATTATATTGCATACAAAAAGGATAGGGTTATAGTTAGTTCTCCTGGGCCTTATCGGCACCGGGTGCCAGTCCGCCTTAACGGGATTTGGGGCGTGACATCATTATAGGTTACTATTGATATGTGCCCTAAATGTGGAAAGAGCCATGGAGGTCTATGCTTGAAAGGTTCTAATCCATGCTTTGAATATGTGAAACATAGTATCAAGAATATTGATTGTCAAAGAAATCATTGCAAAGGCTGGGGTACAAATACGGGTTCATTGGGTAGAGGTGGCCCTAAAGGTAGTGCCCCAAGGCACTATCGGTTTTATGCTCTACATGGGAGGAAATAGGTTGGTGAGATTCTCGATGTTGTTATCAGTATGTTGGAAATCTTTGACTTTGATGTATATACTTTAATTGATCTGGGTGCCACTCTTTCCTTTCTTATCCATTTTGTTGCAAAAAAGTCCATGTTGACCCCGAGATGTTGTATGAGTCATATGAAGTGTTTACTCCTATTGGTGCCTCTATTTTTGCTAGAAAAGTTTATAAAAGTTATCCTATTTGCATTTTCCATAAGTTGTTGCCTTGTGATCTGGTTGAATTAGACATGGTAGCTTTTGATGTAATTCTTTGGATGGATTGGTTGCATGCTTACTATGCTTCTATTGATTGTAGAACCTATAGGGTCAAGTTCAAATTCTCAAATGAACTCATCCTCAAGTGGGATAGTTAAGATTTGGTGGTCAAGGGTAGGACCCGTAGGGTCTAATTCCAATTTCAAAATGAACCCGTCATTGAGTGGGAGAGTCAAGATGTGGTCCTCAAGGGTGGATTCATCTCTTGCATTAAAGCCTGTAAGTTAATCTCTAAGGGGTGTCTTTACCATCTTGTGAGGGTTACGAATGTGGAGTCTAAAGTCCCTTCCATAGATTAGGTTTTGATTGTAAATGAGTTTCTTAATATCTTGCCAAATGACCTTCCTGAAAGAAAGATAGATTTTGGCATAGATCTCCTTCCCAATACTCAACCCATTTCTATTCCTCCTTACCGTATAGCCCCGGCGGAGTTGATAGAGTTAAAGGAATAATTGAAAGATTTATTGGAAAAGGAATTTATTAGGCCTATCCAATCACCTTGGGGTGCTCCAGTGTTATTTGTGAAGAAGGATGGGTCACTTAGAATGTACATTGACTACCGGCAACTCAATAGGGTCACCATCAAGAGTAGGTAACCTCTTCCAAGAATAGATAATTTATTTAACCAATTCTAAGGGGCTAGCTTTTTTCCTAAGATTGATCTTCGGTTCAGGTATCATCAAGTGAGGGTGAGGTAGTGTGATATTCCCAAGATGGCCTTTTGGACTAGATATAGGCACTATGATTTGTGGTGATGTCTTTTGGGTTGGCTAATGCACCAGCCATCTTCATAGACCTAATGAATAGTGTCTTTGAACCCTACCTTGAACCTTTTTTGTGGTCTTCATTAATGATATATTGATCTATTCACATACTAAGGAGGAGCATATGGGGCATTTGAGGGTTATGTTGCAAAGATTGAGGGAGGAGAAATTGTATGCCAAATATGATAAGTGTGAATTTTTGTTTAAGAAAGTTGCATTCTTGGGTCATGTGGGGTCGAGGGATGTTATTAAGGTGGATCCTAAGAAAATTGATGTGATTAGAAATTGGCCTAGACCATTGACCCCGACGGATATTTGGAGCTTATTGGGCCTAGCAAGTTATGATAGAAAGTTTATGAATGGGTTCTCTTCCATTGCTTCCCTTATGATAAAATTGATTCAAAAGAAAGTTATATTTGATTGGACCGATGAGTGTGAGAGGAGCTTCTAAATATTGAAGGACAAACGTATGTCTTCTCCTATATTGTCACTATCGAATAGACTTAAGGGATTTGTGGTGTATTATGATTCTTCTTGGGTTTGTTTGGGTTGTCTGTTGATGCAAAATGGTAAGGTCATACCTTATGCTTATAGATAACTCAAGGTAGATGAAACAAACTACCCAACCCATGATTTAGGGTTAGCCGTCCTTGTGTTTGTATTAAAGATTTGGTGTCACTACTTGTATGGGATGTATGTTGATGTGTTCAACAATCACAATAGCCTCCAATATGTCTTCACTCAAAAGGATCTCAACTTGAGGCAAAGAAGTGGTTAGAACTTCTTAAAGACTATCATATAAGTGTGCATTATCATCCGGGTAAGGCAAATGTTACGACAGACACATTGACTAATGTGTCTATGGTTAGCCTAGCTCATGTTGATGGTAGTGGGAAAGAGATGGATAGAGAGGTGCACCAATTAGCTAGATTGGTGGTTAGGTCGGAAGAGGTTGGTGATGATATTGTGGTTGATGGGTCTACGTATTCATTGGTTGATGAGATGATCACATAATAAGATCTTGACTCCTTGTTGCTTGAATTGAAGGCCTTTATGAAAGAGGGTAAAGTAAAGGTTTCCTCCCAACGGGGAGATGGTACCCTTAGATACCAAGGTAGGTTGTGTGTGCCTTGAGTTTATCGTTTAAGGGAGAAAATCATTGATGAGGCCCATAATTCTTCTTATTCTGTCCACCTCGGTTCCACCAAAATGTATAGAGACTTGAGGGATATGCATTGGTTGGGAGACATGAAGAGGGACATTGCCAAATTCATTTTCAGTTGCCATAGTTGTCAACAAGTCAAAGCTGAACATCAAAGGCCGGGTGGCCTAACCCAAGACATGGAGATTAATACTTGAAAGTTGAGGTGATTAATATGGATTTTATGCTTGGGTTTCCCAAGACTAGAAAAGGTTTTGATTCCATTTGGGTTATGGTTGATAGGATGACGAAATTGACTTAATTTCTATCGGTTAAGACTATATATGGGGTTGAAGAGTATGCAAGGTTGTACGTCCATGAGTTAGTGAGGTTACATGGGGTTTGTTTGTCTATCATATCAGATCATGGTGCACAATCCACTTATTACTTTTGGAGGTCTTTTCAAAGGGGTCTTGGTACAAAAGTTCACCTTAGTACGGCCTTTCACTCCCAAATGGATGGCCAAGCTAAAAGAACTATTCAAACCCTTAAAGATATCCCTAGGGCTTGTGTATTGGAGTTGAGAGGAAGTTGGGATGATCATTTTCTTTGATTGAGTTTGCATATAACAATAGCTATCATTCTTGCATTGGTATGACTCCTTTTGAGGCTCTTTATGGGAGGTATTGTAGATCACTGATTGGTTGGATTGAGGTTGGTAAGGTAGCTTTATTGGGACCAAATCTAGTCATGGAGGCTCTTCAGAAGGTTAAGATGATTAGGGAGAGATGGAAGACTGCCCAAAGTCGTCAAAAATCCTCTGTGGATGTGAGAAGAGGTGACCTTGAATTCAAAGTGGGTGATTGGGTCTATTTGAAAGTTTCTCCAAGGAATGGTATAGTCCATTTTGGTAAAAAAGGGAAGTTGAGTCTAAGATATGTTGGTCCTTATAAGGTGATCAAAAGAGTTGGCATGGTAGCTTATGATTTGAAGTTGCCTAGTGAAATTAATATGGTTCATTCGGTGTTCTATGTCTCTATATTGAGAAAATATGTTGGTGATCCTAATGCTATTGTGCCTCTTGATATTGTGGGTATTGTTGTGGATAACTTGACTTATGAGGAGCTTCCAATTCAAATTTTGGATAGGAAAGTGAAGAAATTGAGGAACAAGGAGGTGGCATCCGTTAACGTCCTTTAGAGCAACCAAAAAGTCGAAAGTGCTACATGGGAGACCAAAGTGGACATGCAAAAATGGTATCCTTATCTTTTTCACTCCACTTAAGCCTAAGGTACTAATTTAAAGTCCTCTATGTGATTTCAAGTCTTCTATTTCAGCCCCCTAGTCATTCATATGCATTCATGTTTAAGTTGGCAAATTTGTGATGATTTGTTTATGATCACTCTTGTCTAGTATGCCACTTTTACATTCGAGGACGAATGTTCCCAAAGGGGAGATATTGAAACGACCCCAAAAAGTGCTCGAAAATATGCCTTAAAATTCTAAGAATTTTAAATTCCATATATCTCAAAATCCATGAATGATATTGAAAATCCTACTTCATATTCTTATTCAGGGGGTCAAAATTACGGAAAAAAGAGTCTAACCCCGATTTAAGAGCAAAAGATTAGCAATTATGATTTTTGAAGTAACAAATTCCAGTGAGCATTCTGTGCCCCTAGCGCAACGGATCAAGGGCGCGTAGATGAAGAGAAATTACCTTTGTATCCTCCTCGCAAGGTGTATTTTTCTATCCAGTGATTTTCTATGAGGTCCAAGACTTTTAGGTCTTGGGCCTAAGTGTTCCCATATATGTTTTTACCTATACTTAGCCATATTTCACCCTCATATCATCCTAAACATTCCCCAATATCCTCTCAAACACTTAGCCATATTTTTCACTCCTAAATTCATGTCTCAAAACCCTCATCCGAAAATAAGGATTTCCTTCAAGCTTCAGGCCTCGATTTTCAATCTTCCTCAAAGCTAAAGTATGTAGGTTTTAGCCATTGGGTCCTTCCACCTATGGTGCCCTAACCCCCTTTTTATTCAATTTGCATGATTTAAAGTTGATTTTACAATTTGGTTTACTAGTATGAACATGTGTATGAACAATGTTAAAGCTATGTAAAGTTGTAACTCTTTTGCTATTTTTTGAGCTATAAATCTTGGATCCATTGTAAGATTTAAAGAGGGGTTTTGATGTATGTGAGGAATTGAAGGTCCAAAGCATGAGATATGATATGATTGATGTTATGATGGAGAAAGAAGATTATGGATATGATATAATCTATATAAAGTGTTGCATTAGACCATGCTTGATCTGGGGGGACTAAGAGCCCAGATAACCTTGTCGGGGAGTTTGTACCTTGATAACCGAGGTAGGGGTTTGTACTCATCAACTATATGAGGGGTTTCTACTTCTCCACCAGGGTGATAAGGTGAAATTATCAACAACCATATCAGGGGTTTGTACCATACTACCAGGGTGATGGGGTGAGACCATCATCAACCAACCAAGGGGTTTGTACTTTGGAAATCTAGCTTGGTCTCTTATATACATATGATAACATATATGAGTATGAGTTACTTAAAACATGTTTTACTTGAGCATTGGTTATTCATTCAATATTGTTATTGGATTTCAATTGCATAATGTTATGTATTTTGACTATGATTCTATCTTTTGTTGCATTGCATCCTACATACTTAGTAAATTCAAACGTACTAATGCATACTCTTGCCTACATGATATCGCCATGTAGGAACCGGTGCCCAAGTTGATCATCCTCCTCCACGTGGTTAGTTTAGTACTACTCAACCTAGTTGGTGAGTCCTCTACTTCGGGGACCTTAATCTATGTTGTTCTTATTATGTATTGAGACACTCTTCTTTATGTTCTATTTTGACTATAAGGGTGAGCCCGGTTGCTTTATCTTGGCCCCCGCTCTTATCTAAGTATTAATGGTGTTTGTTGGATATGTTATATATCTATGATATGAGCTTTGACTCTTTGTATCTTGATTATGATGTTATGCAAGCTTTCACCTTAGCCCCTTTGCCACTATTTTTACTCTTTCTGTCTTTTATATGCTTTCGCAACCGATGATGTGTAATAATAAGTTAAGAGGCTTGTTTGGGGTTCCTTTCCATTCCCATTCACCATGTCAAGTGTAGGCCCTAGGCTTGGGTCATGACATCATAAAACAACTATCCAATATTCTAAAAGCTGAACATGAGACCCTGACTATGACTCGTAATTCACAGTATGAGTCATAGAGACCTTTCGTGGAGTCCACCTACCAATTTTTCTATTTGTTTAGGACTGAATTATAATTAACATAAATAGTAATTTTAGGTTATTGTACAATGGGGGACAGAGACCTTTCATGGAGTTTGCAGACCAATGTTTTCTATTTTATTTATCATTTATTTGTAATTACTATAAATAGTACTTTAAGTTATTGTACAAAGAGGACGTCATTATTCAGTATTTTTAGGGTTTGTACTTGGAGAACCCAATACTTGGGAGAGAAGATATTGAGAAAACACTTGTGGGTAAATTTGATCTTAAAGCTTGTGATTCTTATTTTTCTTGGATTTGCTTGATCTTAATTCAATTGGGTAAGTGTTTAGTTATGTTTTCTAAATTCATAATTTCTTCATCTACTCATAGTATGAGTATCTAAATGGTCAACTAGGGTTGTGGGAACCATGTAGAACTAACTCAGTAAACCTTGGTAATTTATAATTCATGGAATGGGTATATGCATGTATTAATCAATTCTCTTCCTTTTGCGTCTTTTCTAATGGTGGCCAACACTAGAATCTGCCTAGTGTTACTGACTAAACCAAGGTAGTAATGAGTAGGAAATAATATTGATTAACAGGATTCGATGATATGTTCTCGTCTAATCAACTGACCTGGGCCAAGGGGAGGTTGACTGGGACTTATAGGTAATAGTTAGTATTGTACACTATGGAGATAGGCCAAGTCACATACTAAAATTTGCCTTTCACCTTTGACCAAAGGACTTGGTGAACTTAAATTACCGTCCTGCATGCTATGCATTAGACAAGAAGTTTGTTATCTGGTGATACTAAGTTGGGGAATCACGGGGAACATGATACCCTAGTTTCTCTCTGCTGTTGATTATCTCTTGCGATATTTAGTTTAGTTTATTTTTTTTATTATTGCAAATCTCCCCTCTCCTTCGAGGAATCGAGTTGGTTAACTACTTGAATTGCTTATTGGTGAATTTGTCTTGATTCTAGGTATTCTGTTAAGTTAGACCATAACCTTGGTTAGGTTGTATATCTTGACAACGACCACTTTATCTTCTAAAAAGAAGGTGTAACTTGGGTAGCATTAGAAGGAACCCATAAATCAAAACTCATATACCTGGATTAGAAGTCTAAAAATGAATTTGAGTTTGGAGAAGAGGACTTGAAACCCTAACTTTCTTGCCTTCCTTGCGTCTTGAAAAATTGATAGCCTTAGGAGAATTTGGATGAAATTAGAGTGGAGAGTGATCATGCCCAAATTACACCTCCCAATTGAGGGACAAGCGGTCGCTATTTCAAATATAGAACCTAACAATTGTTATATTCAATCCCACGAGGAATATGGTCTATATTTGAAATAATAATACCAATTTTGAGGAATTAATCAACTAACTTCTAAAATGGGATATTTATGTTGTAAAAAAGAAATAACTAAAAACCTATACTAAAAGAAATAACCTAAAACATATACTAAGAACAATAGGGATGCAAGTAATACTGATTCAATGAGAGAAGTAACTATGGTATTTTATTCCCCTTGAATTCCTAACGCAGTGTAACCTCATAATTGTAATCTTTTCTTGTGTGTAGCATGCGAAACTTGTAAGTTATTTTACCTAAGTCCTTGGGCCAGAATATATGTTAATTTCAACACATAACTTGGTCCATCTGTGAGTGTCGCATTACTAACCCTTACCTTGGTCCCAGAACAACCATCCCTTGGTCTGTTCAGATTAATTAGATTAGAGTACTCATATCTAATCCCATTATTTATCCCTTATTCCATTCATTATCTCCTTCATCTGGCAAGTAAGAATAAGACGAGTTCTAACCTTGGCTATCATCAAAAAGCAATCAAAATGAAGGGATAAATAATATATGCATGCACACTTTTCAAGGATTACAAATTATTAGATTTTCATTTTGTTAGTTCTTCATGGTTCCTACAACCATGGTTGTGGATTTAGATACTCATGTTCATTGTTGATGAAGAAATCATGTTTGATGTTTGCATAATTAAACATTTATAATGAATAACTGAAGAACGTAAAATCCAAAATCTTCATGTAAATAGCAATCTCATGATCTGAAAGTTAGCACAGATTGTATCAACTTAAAATCTCCAAGATAACTCAAAAAAATAATAATATGTTCTCTTATAAAGTACACGTCTAAAAATAACTAAAAATCCTATTTATAGATAAAAATCAAATCCTAAATGGACAAGGGAAACTCGATTTGGGAATATTCATGAGCCAATGAATGACTCATGAACTGATCAACAACTGATGGTTGGGGTTCATAGACTGCCTTCTTAAATATTAGGGTACATGTATGAGACTATATCTAAGAATCATAGTTTGGACTACGAGTCATCAACCACTTCATCCTGCTAACTTCCTAAAACTCTGATCTTTTTTCCACAAACAAGTATATGAGTTATGGAATGAATCACGACCGATTCTTTTAATCATCAATGAAGTTTCAGAAATTCTTTCAAACTCTTAATCAATCCACAAACCTCCAG
The DNA here is from genome assembly GCA_000787875.1 of Solanum virginianum. Classification (NCBI taxonomy): domain Eukaryota; kingdom Viridiplantae; phylum Streptophyta; class Magnoliopsida; order Solanales; family Solanaceae; genus Solanum; species Solanum virginianum. The sequence goes on along the minus strand of BAUE01090901.1, from coordinate 5,245 downwards.
CTAAGGCTAATAAATCAAACCACAACCAATAGGTGGTCTTGTACTCAACAAAACGATGCTAAACTTGTCAATCTTCTCAAAAATATCTTGAGCCCTGTAATCCTATAATAACAACACAAAATACACACCATATCTACTAACATTAATAGGTTCATCCTCAAAATCTTATAGACTCTAGATGTATCCTGCACATCCTGTCTGACTGCTATTTGTCTAGTAGCAGGTGCTATCACACTTGTATCGACATTTGGATGGCTTGGTGATGTATACCATTACTGATGTCAGCTTGTGGTGGCTGCTTAGTAAGGACCAGCAGTTCAGGCTGGTTAACATTTTGTCTGGCAAGACATCCCCTTCCTCTAGTAGCTTTTCTCGAAGGCATGATCTGAAATTAAAATGTAATGTATAAATTAGATAAGAGCTTTCATACAGTTTAACTCTATGGCACAAATTAGATATGAAAGAAGTGTAACCATTCCTAATGTCCCATAGTCTCTTGCTTATAAAGTGTGGTTTACAATACACCTATAAACAATACTCTACTAGACATAACTTTATAGACTCCCTAGGACTCTTGAACTTTGGGCTCTGATACCAAGTTTGTCATGTCCCGGGAGGGTACCCTTGGTGTGGACAACACTTACAGACTATTGTTAGTCCCGTAGAGAACCACTTGGCCTCATCACATTCATTCAATCACAATCTAACAACAAAAGATTTAATCATCAATAAATAACTAAAAGAAATAAATAAATCAATCAAAATTAAAGGCTAACTCACTATATCAAATCAACTTAATAAGACTAGAATGTAAGAAATTTGTCAAAAGTAATATTCAATAACAACTCGACAATCTAGTCTATGAAGCCTCTAAGCATCTGCCTAAGTGATGCCAATAATACGTTTATGGCTAACCCCAAATCAAAGTAGAGCAAAAATCTAAATTATAATACTAGATGATAATGATATAGAAATCCTTCGAAAGCTAGGAGATCTCACAAATCAACTGAATGTTAATAGATCCTCAATGAAGCGCATGTTGATGATCTTTAATACCTATCTCTGCATCACATATTGATGTAGATCTAAATGAATATCAGTACGTAGAATATACATGTGTGACACCCTACAACTCTTTCTCTCATATACCTATGTTTCAAGTCTCTCTCTTATATGTGGGAAGTGTATTAGGGTCATAAGAGACCTCTAGCACTTATTCGAGCTCAAAATATTTCTATAATTTGAGTTTCTAGCGTTGAATTATGCAAGGGTCAAATTTTAATGATCATAACTCTTAACACACAAAGAATTAGGTGTCACATGACCTACAAAATGAAATCCCTTTGAATTAGCTTTCCCAACGCAACTGGTTTCAAATAATTTGGAGTTTTGAGTCAAAAGTTATGGCCAATTTACTGGAAACTGCCAATTGGAGAGTTGTTCTATGAAACCTCTTTATGGGTCGTAAATTAAAGTACAGCCCATCTGCTAATTCATGGAAAAAGTTCCTAAAACTTCAATTTCAAGTTCTAGACTTAAAGAACTTATCTACAGGTCCTAGAACCTTCTATAGACCGTACAATGGACTCCTAAAAGTAAACCAGAGACCCTATAATTGGACCACAACTTTATAGAAGGACCGGTACGTACCATGGAAGCTTTTACGGGCTGTAAATAGGCCTGTAGATGACTTTTGATAGCTTTTTAAGAAAGGGTATTTTGGTCTTTTTTGTCTTTTCAAAGCCTATGATTGGTGTTTTTACACATAGATAAAGCCATAAACATGTCAATTTAACACTTTTATGCTAAATCACTCTCTCAAAATGTAGAAGGAAGGTTTCAAGAGAGAAAAAAGACTAGCGCTTGAAGACAAGCTTAAGGATTCTTCTAAGATACTTCAAGGTTCAAAACTTCCAGGTATGTAAGGCTAACCAAAACATGGATTCTGTTCTTCTATGTGCCATATAACCCAGATTGATGGTAATGTGAGTAAATTGAGTCTCCCATAAATGTTTCTTGAAAGTTTTTCATAAATTCTAATGTATATCTATATAATTTTTCATGAATTACCATTTTTATGAATTAAATGTTTGAATTAGATTATTTTTCAATACTACATGAACAATAACATGTTTTCTTATTATTTTCACATATTTTACTTACTTGAGCATAACTTGAGCCTAAAGAGTCTATGAAATCCCTAAGTGCTTTAGTTCCACATTTGTTCTCCTAAATGCTATGAATTAGAATGATGCATAATTGAGTCCTTATGAGTTAAGAACTGAACCTTAAAATGATGTAACTAAAGGGTTAATAGTTGATGTGATGAGTTGAGATGATAAATGTCCAATGAGACTAGATGAATGATTTAACCATAAGGTTGATGTCTTATGACCATATTGAGTCTTGGGAGGAGTATTTAGCATCAAATTGAGTAAAAGTAAATCCAACTTGAACTCAATAACTACGTAGCCAGCGTAGAAGAGGATTGAACTATAAAACTAGATGTTTTTTATTGACCAAAAATGAGGAATTGATGTTACTAATTTTGAATCTATTGATGGGATGTCCTATACCTCCGACAAGGTATTAGATGGATGTGAAAATGACATCACTTTGTTGTATCATAACCGGCTTATAGGTGATGGTTGTCAATTAGAGAATCTCCAAATAAGCCTTCATAGTACTCTGAGTGGATGGGACGTAGATGATAGATAAGTAGTCATTTTCTAAATTATATACTTACTTTAGACTCTTGACATGATGACTGAGTTTTCTATTTCTTGTGTTGAGCTATTTGAGTTGATGTTATTCTTCCTTTATATGTTTTATTCTGCCATTTTACATACTCGTACATTCCATGTACTGATGTCCATTTGGGCCTACCTCTTTTTATGATGCAGATATAGGTACTAGTAGTCATAGCAGGTACCCCGTAGAGGACCTAATTGCTTTCAGCTACTTAGTGAGCCCTCTCCTACTTTCAAAGGATATTATGTTTCTTTTCTAGCTTCACACTTCATAAGTAGGAGGCTATAGGTCATTAAGAATTATTTCACCTTCTTGTATTCTGAGTTCATGCGATAGAGTTTAACCATATTAAATTATCTATGTAGTTCGTGCATTATATATTTGCAGATCATGTCTCCTAAGCATACCACCACCCAAAGAAATGCTTTAGCTAGCAACACCGAGAATCTCCGACCAATGGTGCCCCCTAAGATAGGGATGAGAGGTTGGGTTCGACGTGATGGAGTTATTGGAACTCCTCAAGGACCAACTACTTTGCCTACTCCTTCTGTAGAGGCTGATTTCGGGGGAGCTATCACTATGCTTACCCAGCTGGTAGCTGCCCAAAGTGGGAATCGGAGTTCACAGGCTCTTAGCTCTAACTCCCAAGAGTCGACTACTACAACGAGACTTAAGAGATTTTTTGAGGATGAACTCACCAATCTTCACAAGGTCTAAGGTTGAGGAAGAACCCCAAAATTTTATTGATGAAATGTGAAAGGTATTGAAAGCCATGCATGTGGCAGAAATTGAGGGAGTTGAACTTGCTTCCTACTAACTCAAGGATATGACAAATGTCTGGTACAATCAATAGGAAGAAAGCCGACATTAAGATGTTGAGCTTTCCATTTAGGATGACTTTGAGAGTGCCTTTCTTGATAACTTCTTTCCATGAGTGTTGAGGGAAGCGAAGGTTGAGGAGTTTGTTAACTTAAAGCAGGAATAGATGATTGACAAAGAATATAGCCTCAAATTCATATAGCTATCCAAGTATGCTCCGTAGATGCTCCCCAATGTGATGTCTAAGATGAGAAAGTTCATATATGGCTTGGGCAAGCATGTGAAAAAGGAGTGAAAAGAAACATTGTTGATTCCGAACATAGATTCTCTAGGCTTATAGTGTATGCGCAACAACTTAAGGAGGATAAGAACAGATATAGTGAGGAGTACTTGAGCAAAAAGGCTAAGTCAGCAGGGCATGAGCCTAGCCAGCACAAGCAAGGCAAGAGGGATAGATCCTATTTTCATAAGAGGTCCTAGAACTATGCACCATCCTCCACAAGTGCACTAGCTCTGAGTAACAAGTATGATTAGAAGTCTTAGGGCTATTAGAACTTCAGAGCTTAGGGTTCTTAATCCCAAGCTAGTGTAACTCAAGGTTCGAAGGGGAAACCACCATGTAGCAAGTGTGGTAAACTCCATCTAGGTGGGTGTCGTGAGGGTACAAATGCTTGCTATATGTGTAGACAAACTGGTCACTTCAAGAATAAGTGCCCAATAAGGAGAAGGGGTGATGGAGGTAATAAAGCTCAATCTTTAGAAACACCATAGAGAGGTGCCACAACTAATATGGGTGGGGGTACAAACTGTCTGTATGCGATGGGAAATCGACTGGATCAGGAAGGTATACCAAATGTTTTCATAGGAATGCTTCGAGTCTTTTCTTATGATGTGTATGTCTTGCTTGACCTAGGTGCTACTTTATCATTTGTAACTCCATATGTTGCTAGTAAGTTTGAGATCCTTTTTGAATGTCTTTTTAAGCCCTTCAGTGCATCTTCTCCTACTGGTGAGTCCATTATAGCTGAAAGGATATATAGAGATTGCACAGTGTCTATCTATCACAGGGATACTTTGGTAGACTTACTTGAGTTAGAGATAATTGACTTTGATATGATTCTTGGCATAGACTTGTTTTATACCTATTATGCCTCTGTTGATTGTAGAACCCGAACTGTCAAATTCTAGTTTCCAAATAACCCTATCATAGAGTTGAAGGGAAATTCTATGGCACCTAAGGGTAATTTTATTTCCTAACTTAAGGCACGAAAGTTAATCCCAAAGGGATATATGTATCACCTCATGCGAGTTAAGGCTGATGATATAGAGTCTCCACCTTTGAATTCAATTTCAATTGTCAATAGGTTTCCTAATGTCTTCCTTGATGATTTTCCTAGAGTCCCTCCTAATAAAGAGTTTGACTTTAGGATTGATGTTCTCCTCATACTCAACATATCTCTATTCCACCATATAGAATGGCTCCTTCTGAGTTAAAAGAACCGAAAGAGAAATTGAAAGATCTCTTGGATAAGGGATTTATTAGGCTGAGTATCTCACCATGGGATGCTCAAATCCTATCTAACAGAAAGAAGGATGGTTCCCTCAGGATGCGTATAGATTATTGCCAATTCAGTAGGGTGACCATTAAGAACGAATATGCCCTTTCGAGGATTGA
>BAUE01090931.1:0-13623 GCA_000787875.1 Solanum virginianum | reverse complement strand
CTGTGTGTATGGGTCCTATCAGTAAGTCTTGGTATTATGTGCCTATATTGTGTATGTGTGACTTAGCCACCTGTCTGGATATTCTGTACATACGCTACATTTGTTAGGCGGAAGGACCGCAGCGGTGACCTTGTCGGCCCGCATATATATGTATGTCTATGTTTGTTATTCATCTTTTGGTTCGCTGGACTTTTCTATTTCAAGTGGCTAGTCAGTATTACAGAGGAAATTCTGCCAAAATTTTGTAAAATGAATAGTAACTTATTGTGAAATCTGCTTCGATTATGTGATTTAGGTGCCCAAACGGGTGCCAGTCACGGCCCATAGGTTGGGAAGTGACAATTGTGGTAGACAGGCCAAAAAGAATGAAGATATGGTAGGGATGGTGATGGCGATAGAAGAGGCGAAATGGGGGAGGGATAGCTAGAGGAAGATAGTGTCTTTATTTAAATAATAAAACTTGAGGGTTCTAAAATTAGTTTCATTAGCACTAAACTTAAAATTGTAACCTCTACTCAATAATTAAGACTTGTGTCACTTTTTCTTAGTTTTTGAACTTGTTTGTCACCCTTAATCATTTTTCGGAGGATTGTGGTAGACAGGCCAAAAGAATGAAGACCACAGAAGTGTTGATTGAACTTTTTCCCCTGACTCTACAATCGATAAAATTGTCGTTTACTATTTTCCTCAAACAATTGTTATTTAATTATATTCTACTATTTACGACTTTCAAATTCTCACGAACAAGATTGTACTAAATGTCACTTTTCCCCGTACCTAGCAAGATCCTTAATCAACTGGACAGGATTCGGAGGGACTTCTTATAGAAAGGAAATAGAAATTCTCCTGGACTTCATCTTATCAAATGTGACAAAATCAAACAACCAAAGAACAAGAGAGGTTTGGGCATTAGAGACTTAGCTTCTAATAACAAAAGCTTGCTCATGAAATGGTTGTGGAGGTTTAGCACAAATGGCTATGGTCTCCGGAAAGAAGTTGTAGCGACTAAGCATGAAAGAAGGGATAAATGGAGAACAAAAATCTCCAATTATCCCATGGGGTTGGCCCCTGGGAATACATTAGTTGTGGAGAGAATTTGCTACAATAGTATGGTTCAAAGGAGGGGCTGGCTCACATATTAAATTCTGGAGTGACAAATGGCTAAGTAACAATCTACTCATGGAAGCTTACCCAAACCTGTTCCAGATTGCTCAAGACAAAAACTCCACAATCACACAAAATAGATGTGGCAACAACTGAAATGTAATGCTCAGAAGAATTGCGCAGGATTGGGAGATGGGAAGCTTGTTTAAACTACTTGCTAGTGTGGAAAAATATAGAATAAATGAGAATTGTGCTAACAAATTGGTATGGGGAAGAAACAACATCTTCACTGTGAAAGATTGTTATCATCAATTATGTTGTTAAAATTAGATCATTGAACTTTGGCTTTGGAAACTCATTTGGAAGACCAAAATGACTACCAAGGTCATCTCTTTTTGTTGGATTGCTCTCCAAGTAGCATGTTCAACACAAGATAATCTCGACAAAAGAGGCTTTGATCTGGATAATAAGTGCTATATGTGTCAAGATAGCACAGAAACAGTCAATCATCTGCTCCTTCAATATGTAGTGGCCAAAGCCCTTTGAAATATGTTCTGCTATATTTTTGGCTTACAATAGGTCATGCCACAAAGTGTGAAAGAAGCATACGTGAGATGGAATATATGGAGAGTTGATAAATCCATAAAGGAAGTCTCGGTGATGATCCCTAGGGCCGGGCATAATTTGGTTAAAACCGACCAAACTAAACTTTTTTAAATTTTAGTTTCAGTTTGTCGGTTATTTAAGCTGGTTTCGATTTAAAATTTTGATAATTCGGTTCGATTTTCGATTCAATATATAATTTCAGTTAACCGAAAACCCAAATTTAATACTAAGTACTATCCTAGACCTTAGTCCATTTTGATTTTGTCCAATACATAGGCCCAATTCCCAAACCCAAATTCAATTTATTCAAATACCCAATAGTCCAATACCCAGTATCCATCCAAATTCCAATAACATCCTATTCAGAATTTCTAATTCCTTTATTCCTAAATTGAAAGTTGACCTAAATCCTAATCACAATTCACAAGTTGACTGCTATGGATGTAACTAATTTGAGTTGCTGACTACTGTTTTTGGAGTTGTTTTTGGAGTTGTTTTTGGAGTTGCTGACTACTGTTTTGGTGATGTAACTCATCATATCCTATTTGACCCTAAAAACTATATACAATACTATTCTCTTATGGACGAAAGAGCTCTAAAACACTGGCCTTTTTATGGAGAAAGCACTAGTGTTTGCTAGGTTTTGGAGCTGCAATCTTGTATTTGTATAGATAATTATGCATTCAAGATGTAAATTAAGGGACTTGGGATGTAAAGACTAATATTCTATGCAAAGACTTGTTCAATTAATCTCACAAACCGAAAACCAAACCAAAATAAACCGAACCGAAATTGTAAAAACCGAACTAAACCGAATTTATTTAAGTTTGGTTTGGATTGACATTTTCACTAAACCGAAAACCGAAAAACCAAGCCGAATTTTGTAAACCGACCCGACCGAATGCCCAGCCCTAATGATCCCCGGAGTTATATTTTGGTGTTTATGGATTGAAAGGAACCGTAGATGTTTTGATGGGATATCAACTCCGAGCCACTCTCTTAAAGCTAGATGTTTACTTATGTTATTCAATTGGGTTAATTTAACCTCTGCATTTAGTACTGAACCATTTTTTGACTTTGATAGCTCTCTAGTACTAATTTGAAGATTGTAAAGGAACTAACATCTTTTGTTTATGCTCTTTGAGAGCCCTTTTATTTTCTGTAATTTTGTACATGGTGCATTTTTATGAAATACCTTACTTCATCAAAAAAAAATTTACGACTTTCAAATTATTTAAATGTATAACTATCAAATCTTTACTTATTTATAATTAGTAAGAACTCTTAATATTTAGTACTTTAAAATTGATTGAAATTTTACTTCTAAGATCTTTCCTTATTTGGACTATACTGAAAGTCCTAATATTGAAGAATTTAAAATCAATTTTTTCACCTTAAAAAAGTATTACTTAAGTTTTAGTGTAAACAAAATAAATAAATAAACGAATTAAAAGTATTAAATAAAGAGGTTAATATTTTTTAAGTAACTTCTTTAACTTCCTATATGAAACTCCTATAGTTTAGATAGATATAATATATATTTTAACGTAAATTCCAATTTATTAATAATTTTATTTTTCTTGTATAAAGTTTAATTGATTGACGCTAGACACACATATAAAGCAAGTATACTAAACTAGTTAGTATAAATATACAGGTTCTGTTTTAAAAACATTAAACATTTTAAGATATTAAGAGTCCTTAGGAAATGAAAAATATACATAGTTATACCATAATATTTTTTCCATTAACAATGATCTTCTTTTTATTTACAAAATCAGACAAAATATTGTACAATAATACTATAATATTTGTTTCACTAATTAAGTTTGCCCACAAAAACTCCTTACATGGAATAAACAAATAATTTATTTTTTCACCTCAGATTATTTTAATGATAAATTTACGTAAGTGATTTTATTAATACAAAGGCCCAAGTTAAGTGATTTTATTGATACAAAACAAAGTTCAAGGACTTCTTTAAATTCTAGAGTTGATTGACCTTTCGAGATATTAACTCTTAAGATGATGCTTGAAATACTTCACCAAGATAATCAAAGAAATTTAAAGTCGTATTGGAAAGGACAATTAGCTGTGTGTGTTTTTCTGAAAGACTGCAATCAGCTGTCAATATTTCCACTGGCTATACATTTTTTTTCACAGAAATTTCTTATATCATGCTTTAACAACAAAGGAAAAGTCAGTCTATACACTACAACCCCACAACAGAATAACAACACAAAAGGAGTAAAAAGTGCTAGTTACAATACAAGCCAGAGTGACCAGAATTCTGCCGGTAGAAAGAAACATTTTAAGTTTAAGCATCAACAAAGGCAACATGCTTGGGTAAACAATATTGACTAAATTAAACAAGTCGGCACCTAAAATGACCAACTACAAAGTAATAATTCAAACTTCAGAGTACTTTGAGTTCCTCAATAAAAAGATCCCAAAAGATTTACCATTAACTTGACTCAAGAATAAGGAGTTACCTCTTAAACACTTAAGCTCAGCTTTATTCTTAGCATCAGTATCTCTACGATTCTGCAACGTACCAGCCAGGGATCGGTGCTTCAAATGAAGTTCATTTATCATCTGTATCAGATTTTTAACTCCTATATGCAAATTGCTCGATGGCTTTTGGAGGCATGATCCTACAGAGCAAAAAGTAGAATAAAATAAAATTAGAGAAGGAATAAGACCGTATCATTCAAATTGAAGATACTACATTAGAGAACTTCTTACCATCTTCAGGAAGCACCTCGAGAACTGCAGCACACAGCTTGTCCTTCATTTGCCAAATGTCATCTAAATTGAACACTATATTCCGGAATATTTTCATGATCTTTTGATCATCCATTTTCTTGTGTTCATATTCCATTTGAGAGTTAACAGTACAGCTGCTTTCAGTTGCACCAATTTGTAAAAGGCAACTTAAGAAAGAATCCTCACATGTATCGGAAGAACCATCTAGCAACAAGACGATACAAATATAGATGAGAGAAACAAAACTGATCCAATTTCAAAAACCTATAGCTCCAATTTATCTCTTTTACTAGGACAACCTAATAACACAAACTGTGCTAGAGAGAGAGGAATCTTTAGAATAAACCTATTTTAGCATAACAGTGTGTAGGGGAAAGTTTTGGAAAAATATAACACCAGAAAAAGCATTTTTACCAAATTAGTATTCAAGGTAAGATAACAAAATGTCTGTATACAATCTTGAGGTCCATCAACAATATTATGAACTGGTTAGATAGATAGAACATACAAACTTAGCAGTGTGTGCAGACAACGAAACAATATTGGCTGGCTAGAAAGCAAAAAGAACACAAAAAGAAAAAGCACGAAAGATACAATATACCCTGGTGTTCAATGTGTCAGAATATTCTGCACCATACCCTCTAAACAAGACATTAGAGTTTGCCATCTGCTCTTGGAAACCAACATTAAACCTGAAGAGCTTATTGGGAGGCAAGAAAGCACCTTACACTTCAGAATCTTATCTCTTTCCACTATATTACCTCCCACATTTTATTTCAAGAGTTCCGGAAGATAGATTAAAGATAGTACAAGGTAGTTAGGAAATGGAGTTTAAGGTTAAACATATCACATCTCTAGTTAGGCTTAATGGTTCTATCCCTCACTACAAATATCTGGATAATTTCAACTTGAGCCACCAATTGATTGACAAGGGCTATAATGACCCACTAGTTTGCTTAATTAACACTACCAATAGTGTACTACAGAGTTTAATTATCATTGCTTCTATTTCCCACTGACAGAAAAGAACAAGAATTAGATATTAAAATCAGTTTTAAGTAAGTATCAATGAAACAAGTTAGTTATCAACTTACCATATCTAATTAAGTTATAAATAGTTAGAAGGCTGCACAGACTTATATCAAACTCTTCTTCTTTAACAAATCTAGATAGTATCCATATCATCTTATCCACTGAGAATCAGAACCTTCTTAACCCTTCTTTGCACTATCACATTATGTTCTTTTTAAGAAAGAGAACAAGGAGAGTTCGGGAGTTAACAAGAAACAAAAACTAGCATAGATGGGCATCTCTTACCTTCTGCACAAGACTGATGGTTACTTGCATTTCCATGTCTTAACGGATCCTTTGTGTGCACGCAACATACTTCCAATTCAGCAACCATCTAGTAAAGAAGCAAGTCAAAAGTTCCATTTCAGAAACACGCAGTACTATACAAGACATGGAAAAACATGTCCATACATGTGTCTGAATGTCCATTTGTGTGTTCTTTGAGGACCGGACTGACAATACTCATATAGAGAGCTCAAATCTATGTTAAGAAATATCATACTCAAGCGTCCAACTACTGGAATGAAGTAAATACCTCTTCCCATGATTTCTTAATAACACCTACAGTGTTATCATATGGCTTCTGTTTGTCCCTCAATTCAGTGAATTTTTCTTCAAGAACCGCAATCTCAATCTTCTGAGCTTCTAGCTTCTGAGAGAGTTTTTGGTTTTGATGTAGCAGAACAGCAGTGTCGAGCTATAGCAAGCAAAAATAATAAACATAAAAGAAAATAATATTTGTAAAAGCAGTATCAAACCTCCTTATAAAAAAGAACAGTATCGAACCAAACTAGAATACCATCAGAAATATGGGACACCCTTTGACAATTTTCATTTCCAAGAAGGTGAAGACTAAACAATTCTGTGACATATGAACCTAAGAAGCAATAAGCATATCAATACCCAAAATGCACAAATGTAAAGAAGATAGCCAGCACCCCAGACTACATAAGAAAGATTCCAGCCTATAATTTGCTTCACTCCTATTATTGTTTTTGGAAGATCATGAGAAAATCAGCACACTGCTAAAACTTCACTAGGGCTTCATCACCTGGCAGTATACTTCCTTGTAAATATGTTAACTATTCCAAATTAACAAAATTCTACAATCAAACACTCCCTCCGACCCAATTTGCTTTCAGAAATCACAATTTTGTATATTGATAAACGACCCTTGATAAAAGCATTAGTGAACGATGTTGGTTTTTCATGAAGCAAACAACAAACAACCATATTCAGACTTGCCAAGAATCATCAAAAAAAGTTCAAAATGATAACACGCATAAAAAAAGCATAAATTATGCAATTGAATTTCGATCAAGCCAAAGTTATGGTACTAACCGGTAGCAAGGTTTCCATTGAATAAAAAAACAGAAAACGGTGAATTTGCAGATGCGGGTAACTGTCTCTTTGCTAGCTCCGGCAACGGAAATGCTACTCCGGCAGAAGGAACATTTGTTTTTGGAGAGTAGAGTCGAGCAAAATGGATTATGACGGCGATTATCATCACCTGTTTTTTCTTTTGTATATATATTAAGTCGAGTAATTTTTCAAATAATTGCAAAACACACGCATGTATATATAAAACTTAGTTGGGAAGATCTATAATAATTATTTATAAATTTATTTTCAATAATATAATCAAATGTTATTAAAGTAAAATAAATATTTAATGAATATTATTGGTATTTATTAATTTTATTTTAAATTTTTACTCTGTTAATATATATATTATATATATATATACACACGTCACAAGCGCCCGTGCTCGCACAGGCGAACAGATATTTTTTAATCTCAATTTTTGTGATGAAAATAGATTTTTTATACGCATTTTCCAATAACTTATTAAACATAGAAGTAGTTGAAGAAATATAATCAAACTGCTTTGGAAATATTAAATTACGAAACCCGTAAAATTTTTTTGCGGGTCTCATATTAAAGCAGTCGAAGAAATATAATCAAGTTGCTTTAGAAATATTAAATTAAGAAACGCACAAAAATAAATAATCGAGTTGCTTTGGAAATATTAAATTAAGAAACTCACCGCAATAATTTATCGTGGCTAATATTTTTATTTTTTTTTTGGTAACTAATTTTCATTAACCACCAAATGATCTTTACATAGCCATAACAATATGAACTCATTGTTATCTCAATTGAAACTCATTACAGCAGCTTTCCTCCTTCCACAATCTTAGATTGAGTAGATTTTGCCCACCAACTGATTTAGGAGTGTATACCTTTCTCCAAGCCACCATTGCTTTCATTGTTAAAATGTTAGTGCCTGACCATAAGAAGTTCCTACAATGTGTTTCAATGAGCTTCAATAACTTTGTTAGGATAATAAATAGATGAGACCAGTATGCTTGAACTCCAAAAAAGACTGCTTGAATCAGTTGTAATCTACCAGCATAAGAGAGCTTCTTGGTTGTCCATGTTGTGATCTTTGCTACCATTTTCTCTATTAATGGCATTCATTGCCTAATTGTAAGTTTTTTTGTTGAGAGTGGGATCCTCAGATACTTGAAAGGAAGTTGTCCTAAAGTTAGTCCAGTAATTTGGACAATGTGGATTTGTTCTTTAGTTGGAATGCCTCCAAAGTAGATTGAGCTTTTCTCTTTGTTTGCTTGTAGTCCAAAAGATTGAGCAAATTTCTCAAAACACTCCATCAGTATTGTCACAGCCTTGAGATTACCCTTGGCAAATAACAATAAATCATCTGTAAAATATAAGTGTAAGATACCCAACCTTGCACATCTAGGATGATAGGAGAAGTTCTTGTTTTCTTTCAAAGTGTGAAGCAATCTGCTTAAGTATTCCATGGCTATAGCAAACAAGTATAGTGATATTGGATCTCCTTGTCTTAGTCTTTTAGCAATCCTGAATGGTGGATTAGGTTCTCCATTTACCACTATAGAATATGAGACTGTCCTGACACACTGCATGATCCATTGGATGAATTTATTAGGGAAACATAGTTCTGTCATCACTTGCTCTAAGTAGATCCATTCTACTGAGACATATGCTTTTTGAAGGTCTATCTTCACCATGCACCTAGCTGACATATGCTTTCTTTGATAAGTCTTGACTAACTCAGTGGCTAAAATTATGTTATCTGTAACTTTTCTCCTTGGGATGAATCCTGATTATACTTCACTTATCACTTTAACTATCACTCCTTGTAGTCTGGATGTTAAGATTTTAGCAATGATTTTATATAGTACTGTGCAGCAAGCAATTGGCCTGTACTCTTTCACATTAGCTGGATTGATCTTTTTAGGCACTAGTGTGACTGAGGTAAAATTGATGGCACTGTAAACTCTATTTGTATTGAAAAATCTTTTCACTACCACTGTTACTTCCTTCTCTATTATTGGCCAAGTTTTTTTGTAGAAAAATGCATTGTAACCATCAACCCCAGGTGCTTTATCATCATATATACTCTTCAAGCCTGCATATATCTCTTCATCATTCACTAGTTGACATAGTGTTTTGCTTGTTGTTGGCTGATTACTGGACCTTTTTTCATGACTTCTTTGTTCGCTGCTGGCAATACTTGCTTAGATGATCCCATAAGAGACATGTATAAATTTTGAATCTTATCTCTGATTTCCTACTGATGTATCAATTTGTTTCCCTGTAAGGTTGTGAGCTCTGTGATTTGCTTCTTATGTGTTCTATCTTTGATAACTGCAGTGAAATATTTATTATTAGCATCACCTAACTGAATTCATTTTGTTCTTGTTTCTGCCGTAAAGCATTTTCTTCAATTGTGAACCACTTTTCAAGTTCTTGAATAACTTCTTTCTCCATGACTATCAGCTTCTCTGACTAATTCCTTTCTAACTGATCTTGTATTTGTTGTATATCTTTTCTTGTTTTGGAGATTTTCTGATCAATTCCTTTGAATTCCTTGTTGTTTATCTTCCTGAGTGGTTCTTTAAGAGCTTTTAGTTTTCTCCAAATGTTTTTCATAGGTTCATTGGTTAGCTGATCCTTTCATACATTCTCAACAATCTTCATGAAATCAGTATATTCTGCCTAGATATTAAAAAACTTAAAAGTTGACTTGATCTTTTGTTGAGTTCCTGCTAGACTAAGCAATATAGGAGCATGATTTGATATTTGAGGTAGAGCACATTCAGTCTGTACTTGTCCCCATTTCATCATCCACTCATGGATGCCAAAGGCTTTATCTATTCTACTGCTGATTCTAGCACTATCAGCTTGCTTGTTTGTCCAAGTGTAATATTCTCCCTTCCATGCTAGTTCATTCATCATTATATCTTACATGCAGTCTGAATTTTATTAAAGCAAAAGGCACGTGCCAAGGTAAACATGAAGATCTCAGCTAGTGTGACTGGTGCTCCAAACATTCTATCCTGAAGGTATATTACTGCATTGAAATCACCTCATGCTAGTCGAGACACTATGACATTCTGACTTATGCTTCTTAGATCAATTTAGAGCTGCTTCCTTAGTTCCATGGTGTTGAATCCATACACTACTGAGCACTTACAAGTGGTTGTCTTTGAAATATCAATAAATGTACAATGACTAAGCTGGCTTGTGATTATCTTAGCAGTAACTTTAAAGACACTTGAGTCCTATGCAATCCAGATCCTTCCATTATAGCTACGTTGGTAATTGTTGAGCACCTCCCATCCAGGAAAGACATTACTAACTATTTTAGTGAAGTTTTGTTGTTTTACCCTTGTTTCCACCAATTCAGCAATCGTGGCTAATTTTATAAAATGGTAATTGAAGCAATATTGTAAAATCATAATTGTAGTAGCTGAAGAAATATAATGAAGCTGCTTTGAAAATTTTAAATTAATGAACCCGCAAATTATTTTTGCGGATCCCACATAATAGCGGCGCAGAAGCAGGCAGCTCAAGCAGGAATGTTGACGGAGAGGTGCCTGCTTATGAAGCAGCCAAAGAGATATAATCAAGCTGCTTTGAAAATATTAAATTAAGAAACTCACAAAAATAAATAATCAAGTTGCTTTGAAAATATCAAATTAAGAAACTCATCATAATAATTTGTCGTGACTAATATTGTAAAATTATAATTGAAGCAATATTGTAAAATGATAGTTGTAGCAAATGAAGAAATATAATGAAGTTGTTTTGAAAATATTAAATTAATGAACCCGCAAATTATTTTTACGGGTCTCATATAATAGTAAAGCAGAAGCAGGTATGTTGACTGAGAGATGCCTGCTTGAGCTATTTTATTGACACTTCTTTAATTAAAATATTTTTGGTCATGGATTGCTAATTCTTTACTTAAAAATACACAAATATTACTGACACTCAAAATAACAAAGCTATAGATAAAGTGTATTAAAACTATTAAAGCGGGTTCCATAATTTTAAAAAAATTATTTGCTAATTACATTAAAATAGAACAAAAAAATATTTAAATTCTCAAAAGAGGAGTCTGGGATGAATCAGGCACGTCAACAAGAAGGTGCCTACTTCACCCCAACTCCCTCTTATATAATAAGAAAAAATATATAATGAGAGACTACTAGACATCGATGCCCGTGCTAGCATGGGTCCAATTTCTGTTATTTTTTGTTTCAATTTATGTGATATAGATTAGAATTTAGAAAGTTAATTAAATTTTAATATGATTTTTAAATATTTTAATTTATTAACATTGTGAATTATACTACTATTTTACGTAACTTTTAAATAATATATGTTACTTTTCTTGTCCTACGCTTTATGTGGCATTGCTAAAATTTTGAAAATCAATTTCTTTTAACTTTTTATTTTTAATATTTCAATTACTGCAATTTATATTACGTTTTTAAATATTTTTAAGTTGTTAATTCTTGTGGCTTATAATATTTTTATTTAATTTTTATATGTAGATATATTCCCACAGTTAAGCTTTCAAAAAAGACCAAAACTCATATTTTTAACGTTTAAAGCTCAAGATTTCAGTCTTAACCATTCAAATAGTTCAAAGTAGGCCTAAAACAACTTATGAAAAGGTAAAATCGTAAATTTCATATATAAAGTCAAAAATGACCAACCAAGTCATTACAAATAATGACTAAAGCAAAATAATGTGTTTTTGGTGAAAAATTATTAATGTATTCCATTAAAATCCCTTAGTCCATGAAGTGAATATGATAGCAGTGCATGATATCTTTAAAAGAAGATAAGTAATTTAATAATGCACATGAATATGGAATGAGGTACTATGCTATCATAAATTGATATGCTATGATGATTGTGTTCCATTTTTGAAGAATGAGAACTTTTTGATAAATGCTACAAATACAGATACAGATTCATTCTCTAAACTGAATGTGATAGTATTCAATAAAACTTCTCAATATGAATGTGCACTTCATTATGATAGGATCACAACTCATCTCCATAAGAGAGATAGAGTAATTGAGAAGAAAAAAAATACAAAAATTACTCCCTAGGTAAAAAATTTGAAATCTGATCATGTAATATTAAATAAAAAATTTATTAAAGCAAAAGGCACGTGCCAAGGTAAACATGAAGTTTACTTATTAGACATTTACTGAAGAAATAAAAGATTCTTCAAGATTGTTTGTTCTCATAATAAGTTGATTGGATCAACTAATGTTAGGACTGGATTTCTTAAATTCTGAAAGTATGAAAGGTGAATATGGGTCCATTCACGATCATGTGATATGTGAAATAGATATATCTATAAGATAATCACATGTGCAATTATTGTCAATCTGAAGTTTGACATTCGTAAAATTATTTGTGCAAGATAATTGAGTTAAGAGCACAAATTTCAGAATACATAATCAAGACAATTCATCTCGATAATATTAATAAATATCCAAGCTCATTGACACTAAATATCGTAGATAAAGTCAATCATTGCTGATGAGAACAAAGCTTCATGATCCAAAATATGATAAATTATAGAAAAACATATGTATCAGTTCAATACATTATGATCAACTTCTCCCTCAATTAGTATATGGTCAGGGGCAATATAATTTTTATCTAATAATTTTGATATGCGGTATATAATTAATAAATATACCATGATGCATAAAAGATGAATTCTCTAAGATAGATTGGAGTATATGTTAGTTTGTCTAACATAAGGAAGAGGTAATAATAAAATAAGAGTTGAAATATTGAATGCTCCTGATGGACATAGTCTATCACATGCATGAAATATGCAATTGATCCCAAATAAGATAATTCTTGAAAAGGAAAGGAATAAATTATCAAAATGATCATAATTAAAAGGCAATGTACTCTTGAAGAGCCTACGGCATAACACTTCATGAAACCTGATGAGAAGTGTAGCTACGTCAAAAAATAATGAAGTGATGACATCTAAACAAGTTATGTCGCATTGCAAACTGACAAAAAAATGAATATTTTGTCAATGATATCTTCGATGTAAATATAGTGAAATATTGTAAAAGATTATGAAGATCTAAGTTCTACGGTACATTAAAGTTTGTTCTAGTTGTCAAGTGGAATGATGCATCTTGGTAAGCGTAAAACTTATTTGACTTGCAATCTAGATACTAGAAAATATCATGCATTTAATATTTAATATATCAAGGGATAAATTGATATAAAAATATTTGAAGAATTTAAAATGCATAAAACATTTATAATTGAAAATTTTGTTTATAATTCTCACATTGATTAAAATTAATCAAGAATCTTTCATATTGTTATTGTCACGACCCGAAATTCAAGCATGATGACACTCACCTAACCCACCAAGGCGAGTCAGCCTAACACTTACTAATTCAAACATAACAATCGTTGCGGAAGATGAATAGACTAATACGACAGTTAATCATATGAATATGAAACTACAACTATCCCAAGGACTGGTGTCACATGTACAAGGCTCTAATTACAGAATTCTCGAATAAAATACATGTCTTAGATATCTAGTTCTCAAATAGAACATAACATAATAATGGATTCCTTGAAGGTACCTTAAGAATAATCCGAAAGCTCGATCCTGTAATGAGAGAAGCATAACCAGAGGGACCGGGCTCGCATCCTACAAAATGTAGCAAGGGGTGAGTA
>BAUE01090964.1:0-13607 GCA_000787875.1 Solanum virginianum | reverse complement strand
AGGCCAATTCCTAATCACATCAGTTTTCTTAGGATCCACTTTTATACCATCTCCTGACACCACATGAGCCAAGAATGCAACCTCCTTCAACCAAAACTCACACTTCTCATGTTTGACATACAATTTCTCCTCTCTGAACCTTTGCAACACAACCCTCAAATGACCCATATGCTCCTCCCTACTATGTGAATAGATCAATATATCATCAATGAAGACCACAACAAAGGCATTAGGTCCATGAAGATGGCCGGTGCTTTAGTCAACCCAAAAGACATCACAATAAACTTATAATGCCTATATCTAGTCTAGAAGGCCATCTTAGGAATATCACACTCCCTAACCCTCACTTGATGATACTCGGACTGAAGATCAATCTTAGAGAAGAAGCTAGCCCCTTGCAATTGGTCAAACAAGTCATCAATCCCTGGAGAGGATATCTATTCTTTATAGTGACCCTATTGAGTTGCCGGTAATCAATGCACATTCTAAGTGACGTATCCTTCTTTTTCACTAACAACACTGGAGCACCCTAAGATGATTGACTAGGTCTAATAAATCCCTTTTCCAACAAATCTTTCAATTGCTCTTTTAACTCCTTCAACACCGCCAGGGCCATACGGTAAGAGGGAATGGAGATAGATTGAGTATTGGGAAGGAGATCTATGCCAAAATCTATCTCTCTTATAGGAGGGACACCGAGAAGGTCATTTGGGAAGACATCAAGAAATTTGCTTACAAGGGGGACTGACTCAATGGAAGGGACCTTGGACTCCACATCTTTAACCCTCATAAGATGATACAAATATCCCCTAGAAATCAATTTATGGGCTTTAAACCATGAAATAAATCTACCTTTGACCACCATTTTAACCCTCACAAGATGATACAAGCATTCCCTAGAAATCAACTTATGGGCTTTAATGCATGAAATGAATCTACCCTTGACCACCATATCTTGACTTTCCCATTCAAGGAAGGGTTCATTAGGAAATTGAAACTTGACCCTATGGGTTCTACAATCAATAGAAACATAGTAGGCATGTAACTAATCCATCCCAAGTATGACATCAAAATCTACCATATCTAATTCAACAAGATCAGAAGGCAACAACTTATGCAAAATGAAAATAGGACAACTCTTATAAACTTTCCTAACAATAATAAAGGCACCAATAGGAGTAGACACTTCATATGACTCATGTAACAACTCAGGGATAACATGGAACTTTTTAGAAACAAGGGGGTAACAAAGGAAAGAGTGGCACCCGAATCAATCAAAACATACACAACAAAGTCAAAGATTTTCAATATACCAATAATGACATCGGGGACCTCACCAACCCCTTGCTTTCCATGTAGAGCATAAAATCAATTGTGCCTTGGGGCACCACCTTGAGTACCACCACTCCCTAATAGGACCGCATTAGCACTCCAAACTTTGCCACGGTTTCTTGGACAATCTAGCTTCTTGTGACCAAGCTCCCCATATTCATAGCATGCATTAGAACCCTTCAACCATGGGCCTCCATGGCTCTTTCCATATTTAGGGTACACATCAATAGAAGCCACCCACCAAAACCTTGAGACCTAGGGAAGTCATTGGCAAAACCCCTATTAGTAGCATGAGGAGGCCCTTGTCCTTGATGAAATTTAGCACCCTTTTGGAATTTACCCTCAAATCGGGCCCTCTTGTTCTCATGCCACCTTCTCTTCCTTAATTTCTCCTCCTCTATTTTCTCAGCATAGGTCATGAACTAAGACAAGTCCATATCACTAATTAGCGTGGTGGATCGATATTCTTCACTTACTAAGTCGGAGACCCCCATCATGAACTTATTCATTCTAGATCGACGATTGGTCACCAAATGAGGAGCATACTTTAAAAGTTGATTAAACATGAGGGCATACTCCCTCACACTAATAGCGCCTTGTTTCAAGTTCATAAACTCTACCAACTTTGCTTCCCCAAGCTCAAGAGGGAAAAACCAATTAAGGAAAGCCAACTTGAACTCCTCCAAAAGCACCACATTACCAACCCTCTTCTTACCCTTCCATTGATCATACCATATTTGAGCTACCCCTTTGAGTTGGTACACCGCTAACTCCACCTTTTCATTCAGTCTAAACCCATGATATTCAAGGTTTTGTAAACCTCATCAAGGAACTCTTGTGGATCTTCATCCACCTTTGACCCATAGAAAATTGGAGGATTTATCCTCATGAAGTATCTTAGCCTAGCTCCTAGGGTAGTAGCATGAGGGGCTTGGGGCCCTTGATTGACTTTGTTGGCCACCACTTGGGCAAGCGTAGTGAGAGCAACCCGGAGCTCACTATTAGTAGGCCGCTCTCGAGAGTTTTGGCCCTTCATCCCTGAGTTTTTGGCATAAGCATAACAAAGAACATTTGTTAGGGGCAGGAAAATCACACTACAACTTTATAGCATGACGTAGAACATGAAGAAGGGTAATATTTCCTAAAATATCTCACAGCCTCCAACTCATAGTCATGGCACACTTCATAACAATGAATAGGACTCTAATGGACATGGTGGGTTGGACTCCGAGGATCTATCAACCTAGTGATCTGATACCAAGTTTGTCTTGACCCAAGCCTAAGGCCTAGACATGACACAATGAATGAGAATCCCGAAGGAACCCCAAACAAGTCTCTTAACTTGTCATTACACATCATTGGTCACGGAAGTATATAAAAACATCAAAAAGCAAGAATACGGACAAAGGGGCTAAGGGGATAAAGCTTACACAATACCATAGTCAAAAGATAAGAGTCAACTCATATCATAGATAAATAACATATCCAATAACCACCTCTACTATATAGATAAGAGCAGGGGCCAAGACAAAGCAACTGGGCTCACCCTCATAGTCAAATAGAACATAAAGAAGAGTGTCACAATATATGACAAAAGAGAGTGTAGATTAATGTTCTTGAAGTGGAGGACTCACCAACTAGCTTAAATGACACCGATCTAGCCACATGAAAGAGCATGGTCAACTTGGGCTTCGATTCCTATATGGTGATATCATGTAGGAATGAGTATACATTAGTACGTTTAAATATACTAAGTATGTAGGATGCAATGTAATAATAGATAGGTATAACAATTAAAATGCATAGTATTAAGCAATAGACATAATATAAAAATATGACATGTATGATTAATGCTTAGATAAAACATGCTTAAGTAACTCATGATCATATAGGATATCATATATGTAGAAGAGACCAAGTAGCTATTCAAGGTACAAACCCCTTGGTGGTTGTGTGGTATAAACCCCTCACATGGTTGATGATAGTCACACCTTATCAACACGGTAGTGAAGTACAAACCCCTTACATGGTTGATAAGTATAAACCCCCAACATGGTTGCCCGGGCTCTTATCCCCCGGATCGGGTATGGTCTAATGCAATACTTTATATAGAGTATATCATATACGTAAGCTTATTTCATCATCATATAGTCATTCCTATTAGATCTCATTCTTTGGACCTTTAACTCTTAAAGAAACCACATCCAGACATTTTATCAAACACTTAGAGGGTGTGTAATGCTCGTATAAAACCATGAAATATAGAGGTAAAATCATGCAAGAAAATCTATTGTAAAACCATCAATCAACACCTTGTAACACCCTCAAGCAATATACATTGAAACCCCTTCTCAAGTCTTATAACAGATCAAAGATTTATAGTTTGAAACATAGCAAAACAGTCACAACTTTACATAGCTCTAACATAGTGTACAGTGAATTGCATAATAATCAAGACCCATTTGTTAATTAGCTTTAAATCATGCAATTTAAGTAAAAAGAGGCTTGGGTATCATGGGTGAAAGAAACCCATCGAAGAAACCCACATACCTTAACTTAGAGGTAAACTTGGTGAAGATTGGGATGGAACTTGAAGCTTGAAGAAGAACCGTGAAGTAGAAGCTTAGCTTGGTATGAGGGTTTGGGACTTGAATTTAGGGAGTGAAAATATGACTAAGTGTTTGAGTGAGTATTGAGAAATGTTTAGGATGATATAATAAGAGGCTATGAGGCATTTTAGGAAATGTTTCCCAATATGACTAAGTGTTTGAGTGAGTATTGAGAAATGTTTAGGATGATATAAGGGTACAATTTGACTAAGTATAGGTAAAAACATGTTTCGAAAAACTTAGGCCAACACTTAGAAAATTTTGGACGAAAAAAAAGCAGTCACAAAAATGTATGAGTGCATGTCGTGGAAGCAGCACACACTACTCTTTGGAAATTGCACTTTTGAAAATCATAATTGCTAATCTTTTGATCTTAGATCAGGGTTAGACCCTTTTTAACCTAATTTTGACCCCCTGATCATGAATATGAAGTTGAATTTTTTAAATAATGAACGAATTTTGAGATATATGGAAATTAAAATTTTAGGCATTCTGAGGCACATTTTTGGGTACTTTTTGGGGTCGTTTTAGTCCCAAGCTCATTCCAAATCTTAAGGAATTCACTCAAGCTTCAAGTTCTTAATCAAGTCCTCATCAAGAAATTCTCCAAAGTTGGGATATGTGAATTTCAATAATTGGGTCCTTTCACCCATAGTGCCCAACCTTCCTTTTTACATAAATTATATGTTTCTAAGTGGAGTTACTTATGGGTGTTACTATGAATTGGCTATGAAATATGTTGGGGTTTCATAAAAGTGTGACTGTTTAAGCATATTTTGAGCGATGAATCTATGATCTACTTTGAAATTTGATGAAGGGTTTTCAATGTATCTTGCATGAGGGTATTACCAAGTGTTGGTGGGTGGTTTTATATTGATTTTCTCACACGATTTCACTCTTAAATTGTATAATTTTGTACTAGCATTGCACACCCATCAAGTGTTTGATAAAATGTCCGATTATGGATTCTTGAATTATTGAAGGTTTAAAGCATGGCTTATGAGTTAAGTGACTTTATGATCATAAAAGGGAAGTGCATATGAGTTGTTTTCTTTAGAAGTATCTATCGTGTTGAAAGTTGACCACACCTAGTTGAGGAGAGGTAAATTACCTCAACTATTTCGATGGGGGATGCTATGCCCTTTAACCAATTGAGGGGTTGATTCTTCAATCACTTTTGGTGAGGGTGGTCATGCCTATAAAATAATTGGGGGTGGATTCCTTAATCACAATCGATGGGGATGGTCATGCCTGCTAACTAATTGAGGGGTTGATTCCTCAATTAACATGGATGGTAGGGTGTGACAACCATCAACCAACTGAGGGGTTAATTCCTCAATCACTGCCAAGGGGTAGTCTACCTTGGATTCCAAGTACTAAGTTTTCTTGGCCTATGATGGTCTTATCCTACACACATACTATGTTTCCATATAAGCATGTTTTACTTTAAGCATTGATCATACATGCCATATTGCTAATATGTTATCCCTTACTTATGACTGTGCATGCTAATTATGTTGCTTATCTCTTGTTGCATTGCATTCTACATACTTAGTACATTTAAATGTACTAACATATACTCTATGCCTACATGATGTTACCATGTAGGAAACAGAGCTCCTCTTGATCATCCTCCTTCTTCACATGACTAGTACTATCTCTTAAAGCAAGTTTGTTGAGTCCTCAATTTCAAGGCCAATAACTATTGATCCTATGTTATATATAGACTCCATTATCTTGGTTTAGATGATTATGACTGTGAGGCTGAGCCCAAAGGTTTTCTTGGCCTCCGTCTAATCTATGATAGAGGTATTGTTGGATAAATTATGTAATTATGCATTAATCTATAATTCCTTGATGTTTTAAGCTATGAAAAACTTCCTTTATCCCCTTTATCCTTATTTTTATTCTCTTACTATTGTTTAATTGCTTCCGCGATTAAGGATGTGTATATGATATGCTAAGAGGCTTGTTTGGGGCCCCTTTTGGGTT
Source organism: Solanum virginianum (assembly GCA_000787875.1). Lineage (NCBI taxonomy): Eukaryota > Viridiplantae > Streptophyta > Magnoliopsida > Solanales > Solanaceae > Solanum > Solanum virginianum. Next base: position 7,674 of record BAUE01090964.1, on the reverse strand, counting down.
TCCATTCATCGTGTCACGTCTAGGACTAGGCTTGGGTTGTGGCAAACTTGCTATCAGAGCACTAGGTTGTTTTACACTACATTGATTAGAGTCTTATTCATGCTTGTGTTGTGCACCACGACTATGAGTAAGAGGCTATGAGGCATTTTAGGAAATGTTTCCCTTCTTGATCTTTGTCCTGCTTTAGAAGTTAGGTAAGGTTTCCTCTCTAATGTATGTTCTTTTCAATTTATAGATTATACCTAACACAAGTAGAAGTAGAGCCCGCGCACCTGAGGAACAATCGGCTCCTCCCACTCCTCAAGATGGGGGAGCGACTCATAAGGAATTCCGGGATGCTATCACTATGCTAGCCCATGCCATGACTAATCAAATCAATCAAGGGGCCCAAGCCCCTCATGCTCCTACACCAGCTTCCAGGGTGAGAGAGTTTACTAGAATGAACCCGCTGGAGTTCTATGGGTCTATAGTGGGTGAGGACCCTCAAGAATTTATTGATGAGATATACAAGGTGTTGGCTATCATGGGTGTTAAGTCAGAGGAGAAAGTGGAGTTGACAGCTTACCAACTTAAGGAGGTGACTCAAATATAGTATGTTCAATGGAAAGCGGAGAAGGGAACAACAATATGATTCTATAGGAGGAGTTTAAGGCGGTATTCTTCAACCAGTTCTTTCCTCTTGAGCTTAGAGAGGCCAAAATGATGGAGTTCATGAATTTGAAGCAAGGATCTATGAGTGTGAGGGAGTATGCCCTCAAGTTCAACCAACTCTATGAATATGCTCCACACTTGGTTGCCGACCCAAGGTTAAGAATGAACAAATTTGTGATGGGGGTATCCGATTTGGTTAATGAGGAGTGTTGTGCCACTATGTTGATTAGTGACATGGATTTTTCCCGCCTAATAACATATGCTGAATAATTGGAGGGGGAAAAGCTAAGAAATAGGAGAAGTGGTGAGGGTAAAAGCGCCTGTTTTGAGGGTAAGGTCCAAAGTCCCAAGGGTGGCCAATTTTATCAAGGCTAAGGGTCTTCTCATGCTCCTAGTAGAAGGTTTTTGAATGACTACCCAAAGGCCCAAGGAGATGGTGGTATGGTACCTAATGCTATATGTCCAAGATATGGTAATAGTCATGGTGGCCCATGTTTGAAGGAAATCAATGCTTGTTTTGGTTGTGGTGAAGTAGGGCATAAAGTGATGGATTACCCTCGTAATTAGAACAAGGGTAAGGATGTTTGTCCATAAGGTGCAAATGCGGTTCCTAGGGGAAGAAGTGGTCAACAAGGTGGTGGCCCAAGGCACAATCCGTTTTATGCACTCCAAGGGAGAGAAGGGGTTGAAGAGGTGCCTAATATCATCATCGGTATTTTAAAAGTCTTTGATTTTGATATGTATGCATTGATAGATTAGGGTGTCACTCTTTCTTTTGTTACTCCCTTTGTTTCCAAAAGTTTCATGTTAAACCCGAACTATTATGTGAGCCACATAAGGTGTCTACTCTCGTTGGTGCATCTATTGTTGGTAGGAGGGCCTATAAAAATTGTCCCATTTGCATTTTGCATAAAATATTACCTTGTGATTTTGTGGAGTTGGATATGGTGGATTTTGATGTAATTCATGGGATAGATTGGTTGCATGCATATTATGTTCTATTGATTGTAGAACCTGTATGGTCAAATTGCAATTCCCAAATGAACCCATTCTTGTGTGGGAGAGTCATGATGTGGTGGTCAAAGGTAGGGTTCATTCTTGCATTAAATCCTATAAGTTGATTTCTAAGGGATGTCTCTATCATCTTAAGAGGGTTAGGGATGTTGAGTCCAAGGCCCTTCCTATAGAGTCGGTTCTGGTGGTTAATGAGTTTCTTGATGTCTTCCCTAATGATCTTCCCGATGTTCCTCTCGAAAGGTAAATAGACTTTTCTATAGACCTCCTTTCTGATACTCAACCCATTTCTATTCCCCCTTATCGTATGGCCCCGGTAGAGTTAAAGGAGTAATTGAGGGATTTCTTGGAGCAGGATTGTATTAGGCCTAGCCAATCACCTTGGGGTACACCGGTGTTGTTTGTAAAGAAGAAGTATGGTTCTCTTAGAATGTGTATTAACTACCGACAACTTTATAGGGTCACCATAAAGAATAAGTATCCTCTACAAAGGATTGATGATCTATTTGACCAACTTCAAAGGGCTAGTTACTTCTCTAAGATTGAGTTTTGGTTTGGGTATCATCAAGTGAATATGAGGGAGTGTGATATTCCCAAAATGACCTTTAGAACTAGGTACGACTATTATGAGTTTGTGGTTATGTCTTTTGGGTTGACCATTGCACCGCTATCTTCAGAGATCTTATGAATAGGGTCTTTCAACCCTACCTTGATTTGTTTATGGTGGTTTTCATTGATGATATTTTGATCTATTCCCATAGTGAGGAGGAACATGTGAGTCATTTAAGAGAGGAGAAGTTGCATGCCAAATATGAAAATTGTGAGTTTTGGTTGAAAGAGGTAGCCTTCCTAGGTCATGTGGTGTTGGGTGATGGTATAAAGGTGGATCCTAGAAAAATGGAAGTGATTAAAAATTGGGCTATACCTTTGACTCCATCGGATATGAGAAGTTTCTTGCGCTTAGTGGGTTACTACTAGAGATTTGTGAATGAGGTCTCTTCTATAGCTTCTCCCATGACTACGTTGACCCAAAAGAAGGCAAAATTTGTATGGACCGATGAGTGTGAAAGGAGTTTCCAAACCTTAAAGGATAAGCTTGTCTCCGCTCCTATCTTGTCTCTACCAAAAGGGTTAGAAGGGTTTATTATGTATTGTGATGCCTCACAAATTGGTTTGGGTAGTGTTTTGATGCAAAATGGTAAGGTGATAGCTTATGTCTTTAGACAACTCAAGGTGCATAAAAATATTTATTCCACCCAAGATCTTGAATTGGTCGCTGTGGTTTTTGCAAAACTTAAGGTTCATGAAGAGAATTATCCTACCCATGATCTTGAGTTGGCAGCCGTGGTATTTGCTTTGGAATTTGGCGTCATTACTTGTATGGGGTGCATGTTGATGTGTTTTGCCGATCATAAGAGTCTCCAATATGTGTTCACTCAAAAGAGCTCAACATGAGACAACCAATGTGGTTAGAACTCCTTAAGGATTATGATATTAGTATGCATTATCACCCTATTAAGGCAAATATTATGGCTGATGCTTTGAGTAGGGTGTCGATGGGTAGCCTTGCTCATATTGATGATGGGGGCAAAGAGGTAGCTAGAGAGGTCCATCGGTTGGCTAGATTGGGAGCTAGGTTTGAAGTGGGTGAAAATGGTGGCGTAGTGGCGGTTGAATGTTCTAAATCTTCATTGGTAGAGGTAGTGAAGGTAAAGTAAGATCTTGACCCCGCTTTGTTAGAGTTGAAGGCTTTTATGGGAGATGGTAAGGTGGAGGTTTTATCCCAAAGGGGAGATGGTTTCCCTTAGGTACTAAGGCAGTTTGTGTGTGCCTAGTGTTGATGGCTTGAAGGAGAAGATTCTTGATGAGGCTTATAATTCTTCCTATTCTATTCACCCTGATTCTACCAAGATGTATAGAGATTTGAGGGATGTGTTTTAGTGGGGAGGTATGACGAAAAACATTGCCAAATTTGTATCCAGTTGTCATAGTTGCCAATAAGTGAAAGCCGAACATCAAAGGCTGGGTGGCCTAGCCCAAGCTATAGAGATTCTTACTTGGAAGTGGGAGGAAATTAACATGGGTTTATGGTTGGGTTGCCTAAAACTAGAAAGGGTTTTGATTCTATTTGGGTTGTGGTTGATAGAATGACAAAGTCGGCCCATTTCCAACCGGTTAAGACTACATATGGGGTCAAAGATTATGCTAGGTTGTACATTCATGAGTTGATTAGATTATATGGGGTGCCTTTGTCTATCATATCAGATCATGATGCTCAATTCACTTCACACTTTTGGAGGTCCTTCCAAAGAGGTCTTGGTACCAAGGTTGCTATGACCTTTCACCCTCAAATAGATAGATAAGCCGAAATAACTATCCAAACTCTTGAGGATAAGCTTAGAGCTTGTGTATTGGAGTTTAGGGGTAGTTGGGATAATCATCTTCCATTCATTGAGTTTGCTTATAATAATAGCTATCATGCAAGCATTTGTATAGCTCCTTTTGAGACCCTTTATGGTAGACATTGTAGATCATTAATTGGGTGGTTTGAAGTAAGAGAGGTGGACTTGTTAGGTTTGGATTTAGTTATGGAGGCCATAGAGAAAGTAAGTTTGATAAAGGAAGGGTTGAAAACAACCCAAAGTCGTCAAAAGTCCTATGCCGATATGAGGAGAAGGGATCTTGAATTAAAGGTTGGTGATTGGTTCTATTTGAAGGTCTCACCCATGAAGGGTGTGGTTCATTTTGGCAAGAAGGGTAAGTTGAGTCTAAGATTTTTGTTGGTCCTTATAGAGTGTTGAGGAGAATTGGTAAGGTGGCCTATGAGTTGGAGTTGCCAAATTTTATGAATATGGTTCATCTGGTCTTCCATGTGTCTATGTTGAGGAAGTGTGTGGGTGACCCTTGTGCTATTGTGCCTTTCGATGTTATGGGTGTTGTTGAAGAAAATTTGACAGACACTTATGTTGAGATTTTGAAATGATGTTTAATTGCATTATTGCATTCTTGTTAGGGATGATCTCTTTATGATTATCCTTCTTGTTGTACGTTTCTTTGACATTTGGGGAAGAATGTTTCCAAGAGGGAGATATTAAAACGACCCCAAAAAGTTCCTAAAAATGTGCTTAGGAAATGTCCATAATAGTAATTTCCATATATCTTAAAATTCGTATGTCATATCAAAAATCTAACTTTATATTCATGATCAGGGGACAAAATTGAGTGGCAAATAGGTCTAACCCCAATTTTAGAGCAACATCAAAATTTGAAATTTTAAAAAAATGCAAATTCCAGATACGATTCGTGCCCCTGGAGCGACGTAGCCAGGGCGCGACGTGGCCTGGGCGCAAATTAGTGTTATTTTTGTCACAGTTTTCTGTTTCAGTCTAAGGCCTTTGGTTCTTCGGTCTAAGCCTTCCCATACATAAAAACACATATACTTGTTAGTTTTCAACCTCATATCATTCAAGACATTCCCTAAAACCTTCTCAAACACTTAGATAAATATCTCACTCAAAATCAAGGATCCCAATCTTATTCCAGATCTTATGGAATTAACTCAAGCTTCAAGTTCTCAATCAAGTACTCATCAAGGGATTCTCAAAAGGTTAAGGTATGTGGGTTTCATCCATTGGGTCCTTTCACCCATGGTCCCCAAGTTTTTTTTAAACATAAATTGTATGTTTCTAAGTTGATTTACTTATGGGTCTAATTACTATGAATTTGACTATGAACTATGTTGAGATTTCATAAAAGTGTGACTGTTTAAGCATGTTTGGAGCTATGAATCTATGATCTACTTTGAGATTTGATGAAGGGTTTCATAATATCTTGCATGAGGGTATTACCAAGTATTGGTGGGTGGTTTTATATTGATTTTCTCACACAATATCACTCTTAAATTGCATGATTTTGTACAAGTATTGCACACCTACCTAGGGGTGTGCAAAAACCGAACTGACCGATAAACCGAATTGATAAAAACGTTATTGGTTTATTGTTATTGGGTTATTAGGTTGTCGAGTTTTTAATGGTTTCTGAAAAACAAATTATTGGATTATCAGTGTGATATTGGTTTTTACTATTGGGTTATTGGGTAAATCGATAACCCAATAATATTATATAAATTTACTATTTTACCCTTCATAAATATTAAATATTAGTTATTTAATAGTAATAGGACACAATAGCAGTACTTTGAGTTGGGAAAATGTAGGTTGAGCAATGTCATGAAATAGAACTTTAAATAATGAACTTTAAGTTAGGAAAATAGAATTCTCTATTTTAGATGCTTGCACATTAATTGTACTTTAAATTTAAAAGTTTGTAGTTGAACTTTGAAAAATCAAACTTGCATGTATAAATTTTGAACATTAGAATTGTAGGATATATTCGGTCCGTCAAGCTAAGCCCATCAAACCGGCAAGCTAATTGGAAAAGGTGAAGTAATGTTTTTCTTTCAAAATTATAATTGTTGTGTATATTAGTTTTTAAAAATTTATTCAATATAAAATACTTGCATCTTGCTTAGAGTTACCATTTTTAGTTTTTAGCAATCTATAATTATATTTGAAATTTGAAGTATATTTTAAGTAGTTGTGAACTTTAAGTTGAATATAATTTAGAAGTTGAAGTTGATATACTTGTTAATTGAAGTTTAGGAGTTTATATACTTGGAAAAATTCAAGTTATGCACTTTTAATTTAAATTATTATATTTTAGTATATTAATTAAATTTTAAGTAGTTGTGAACTTTAAGTTGAATACAATTTAGAACTTGAAGTTTAGGTACTAGTTTAAATTGAATTTTACAAAAATTCAACTTATGCATTTTTGAAACTTGAATTATTATATTTTAGGATATGAAGAAAACTTTAAGTAGTTGTGAATGTGAAGCTGAATATAACTTAGAACTTGGGGTTTATAACTTGTTAAATTAAAGTATAGGACTTTATATACTTATAAAAATTCAAGTTATGCACTTTTAACTTGAATCATTATATTTTATAATATTAATGAAATTTTAAGTAGTTGTGAACTTTAAGTTGAATATAATTTAGAACTTGAAGTTTATATACTTGGTAAAATTGAATTTTAGTACTTTTATACTTAAAAAAATTCAACTTATATCCAATTGAAACTTGAATTATATGTCAAGGCTCTTAGTACAGATACATAACATGTCCAACAAACACCTCTATATGTAGATAAGAGTGGGGGCCAAGACAAAGTAACTGGGCTCACCCTCATGGTGAAAATAGACAATAAAGAAGAATGTCTCAATACATAATAGGAGAATTATAGACTAAGGTCCCCGGAGTGGAGGACTCACCAACTAGCTTGAATATCATCGGACTAGCCACGTGAAGGAGGAGGATGATCAACTTGGGCACTAGATCCTATATGGTGACGTCATGCACACATATAGTATGCATTAGTACATTTGAATGTACTAAGTATGTAGGATGCAATGTAAACATGAATTGAGCATCCTAATCAAAATGCATAACAGTAGGTAATAGGCATACTTATAACAATATGACGTGTATCAATGCATAAGTAAAAAATGCTTAAGTAATTAATCCTCATATAGAATATCATATGTGTAAAAGAGACTAAGCTAGATTTTCAAAGTACAAACCCCTTGGTAAGTTAGTGATGATAGCACCCATCTTCCTAGTGAGTAAGGTACAAACCCCTCATCAAGGTTAGTAATGATAGCATCCATCACCCTAGTGGTTGAGATGTTGACCCCTCAACTAGGTCACACGGATCGGGCATGGTCTAATGCAACACATTATATAGCATATATCATATACATAAGCTAATTTCTTCATCATATAGTCCATCATATCATATCTCATGCTTTGGACCTTCAATTCCTCAAGAAACCACTTCCAAACATTATATCAAACACTTAGAGAGTATGTAATGCTAGTATAAAATGATGAAATAGAGAGATGAAATCATGCAAGAAAATTCATTGTAAAACCATCAATTAACACCTTG
>BAUE01090965.1:0-13606 GCA_000787875.1 Solanum virginianum | reverse complement strand
ATCAAGTTTCTGGAATTCTACATGAGGGGCAATTATGGCTCATGGATCACTCTACTATTTATAAAAGCCACTCATGAACCAGAAATCTCTGTCACCTGAGTTTCAAAGTCTATCACACGAACCCCAAAGGACATTTTCAACTAACTATGTATCAGCATTGAAGCAAGAATACAAGCACCAACATGATTTTAATCATACAACCCTGTCACCCAATATATTTTAGGCATATACACCCCATCGAAAATGATTATGCATGGATTATCCTATGGTTTCGACCATTCTTATTAGAATTACACAAAATCACGTACCCATGCCATCACCCACCAATTCTATAAGCATAAATCATTGAATATATTCAAGCAAACAAGGTGGATGGCTCAATAGGCACAATAATTATCATTCATAGAGCCAAAATACCCATTTCCAGATTCAATTAATCAACTCACCAAAAGACAACTTGATTTCACATAACACGATTCAAATTCACACAATGATTTTGTTTCTACACACCATACCTATCATAATATTCAAATCAATCATACATACAAGGTAAATTAATGGTTCTAGTTAAACTAAAAACTTACCAATAATAGCAACAACTTTAAGAAGGGGAAGGAAGTGAGTAGAAACCAAACACTAGGGTTGCCAGAGTCTTATTAGAATTTTGGTCAATGGCGGTCGGAGGTGGTCACAAAAAATGAGGGAAAGGGAAAGCTTGTGTAAATCGATCAATTTAGGTCAAATGTGAGGTCAAAATAATTTGACCCCACATATTATACTTTATCAGGTCGTCTAGAAATTACTATGCCTGGGTTTTTGAAATCCTGATTACGAGTTGTAGATAGCTCTACGGCTTGTAAGTCATGGTTTCGTAGAACCCTCCATACTTAGCAAAATTTTAGAAAACTTATCTGAGGTCTACGAATCCTATTTACAACTCATAGTTTGATCTATGAATCATAAAGTTGGCACGTTGACTAGAGTGCATATTTTCCTGCTCACTGGAAATCTCCATGAGATGGGGGACAAGTTATAAACTACTTTTAAATGACTCATTAACCCAGTCATAGAGACTTAAACTGATGTTCTTCTCAGCAAAATTTGCCGACTTACTCCTGTAACTACATACTCTTCATAAAATACATTGTTACCCTATATGCAACCAACCCATTATCCAAAATTACAATCAAAACACAAGAAAACAACTACCTATGAAACCAAAAACTAAAAATACACCTATAACTATGCTATTAAATTAAAAACCTTAAGTTGCCTCCCAAGTAGCACCTGATTTATTATCGCGGCATGACTTTGGAAAATTGGTTACTCAGATTTCACCAATTACCCAAACATCACTCTTGAGCTCATCTGGATGCTTCATAGACTAACAAATTTTGAAGACAAATTCTTTATCATTCAATCTAAACCTGTGTTGACTAGCTTTTATATCAACTAGAACTTAACCAGTGGCTAGGAATGGTCTTCCCAAGATAATTAGGACGTCGAAGTCAACCTCATAGTCTAGAATCACAACATCTACAAGGATTATAAATTTTTCCACTTTAACCAGCACATAATAGAGTATCCCAATAGGCTTCTTCACCATTTGATCCTCCATTAGTAACCGCATGTTATTTGGAGTAGGGGCTCCCAATCCAAGCTTCTTGTAGACCCAAGGGGTATTAAATTGATACTGGCACCTAAATCACATAGTGCCCTTGCGAACTCCACATCACCTCTAGTTCAAGGTATGGTGAAAGCACCTAGATCTTTATGCTTCTAAACCAAGGACTTCATAGTAATAGCGTTGCAATGTTGAAGCTCTTGAGAAAGCTCTTGACTCACGGTGCACTTTTTGGTAACCAAGTCCTTCATATACTTGGCATAGCCCGATATTTTCTCCAACAACTCAATGAGGGGGATGTTGATGGATAGTTGCTTAAGCATGGACAGAAAGTTCTTGAACTTGCCTTCCTCCTCCCTCTATTTGAGTCTTTGAGGGGAAGGAGGAGGAAGCCTAGTGACAGGCTTAAACTTTTGTGGCACTTCAGTTGCTTCACTTACCCCATCCTTGCCATAATCATCTTCTTCATCCACATCCTTTGCTACAACCATCTCCCCATGAACATCTTGCTCATCAACTGGCCTAAGAGGATTAATAGTGCTCTTGCCACCCCTAATAGTAACCGCCATATACTATCCTTCATTTTTAGGATTTTGCACTGTGTTGCCAGGCAATGTACCCTTCTGATGCTAATTCAACTGAGTTGAGACTTGACCAAACTATTCTTCAAGATATTTAATCTCTATAGAATGTGACTCTATAATCTGATTTATGATTGAAATATTTGATTTCATATCCCTTAGAGTCTCATCCTATGTCTCAACCTTCTTCAATAATCGTTCAAACATCTCCTCCATTCTGGAATTTCCTGTACCCGTGTCGCGATTGTGTGTTGGCATATAAGGACCATTTCTGAAGCCTTCTTTGCAACCCAAATCTGCATCTTGACTCCTGTTCTTATCATAGTAACCACCTCGGTTGTCTCTAAAAACTCCATCTCTACCATAGTTCCAACCTTTGTTTCCTTAATCATGGCACCAATAGTCCTGATTGGACCCTTGGGAGTTGGTTCGTGGCACCAACCCCCATCTGATCATGGCACCAGCCCCCATCTGATCATTTACAAAACATGCGTTCTCCTCATACTATGGCTCCTTATACATGGGTGCATATGGAGGTTGGTGAACCACTACATTCACTCTCTCTTAGTTCTGCTTCATCACCACTTCCATGCTTATGCAAAGCTGAGTAAGTTGTTAATTGTTTCATTAATTTTGGCTTGCTATAAACCCATACTAACAACATATGAACTCTTCATGGAACCTCTATCCTGCTACCCCAAAAGCACAATTTGTCTTGACCACTTGCACCATATGCTCAGTAACCCTTGCGAATGGTTGATCTAAAAATATGCCCTCCATGATAGTGTCAGCATATGCCTAACTGTTCTATCATGGGCATAGTAGAAGATATCCACCAAGGCATCATCAACAATCTTGTAGTCAGGGACACTCCTCAGACATTTAATAAACCACTCCCATGTAGTGATTATCGAATCACGAGGAAGTTGGTAAAGTTATTGATCTGGTCCTTCAACTTGAGCTTCTTCGATCTAAGGAAGTACCTCTCAAAAAAGGCCTTCTGTAGATCTGATTAGCTAGATATTGAACTTTGTAGGAGATTAGATAGCCATAATACAACATTGCCTCTAAGAGATAATAAGAAGACACAAAGTCCAACAACATCCATAGACAGATTATGTGTTCCCATTACACTCTTACAAACAAATGCCATATTATTCAAGTGGCTATGTGGATCCTCTGATGGTAAGTCCGAAAATAGCCCATAGTTCATCAGCATTTGAAGTAAACCACTAGAGACTATGAACTTTGTGTCTGCTGGTAGTGGTGGCAACACAATGGCTCTAGTTACATCCATAGCCATGGGATTCAACATGTACTGATTCCACTGGTAAGCATTGGTGTTGAACTCCTGAGGCTGTGGAATATCCTCCAAAGGAGTTGGATTCTCATTCCTATCATCATCATTATTATCCTGGTTGAAGGCTACATTGGCCATGTTGTTTGCATTTTCTTGGGCCATTCTTCTTATAGTTTGGTGGATCTCTAGATCGAATGGAGTTAAAGGCTTGCCTTGACTTCGAATATTGGGCATACACTACTCGTACATCGTGTAAAGAAATAAAAACAAAAACAAAAGTAAAATAAACAGAACCAAGGTTAACACTTAAATTACTAGTTAATTTAACTAAGTCTAGCTATATTCCCAGCAGCGGTGCCAAAATCTTGATGTCGGCTAAGTTATACCTTCTTTTAGAGGATAAAACGGTCACTGTCAAGAAATAGAACCTAACCAAGGTTATAGTCGAACCCATAGGGAATACATAGACTCAAGACAAATTCACCTTTAAGCAATTAAGTAGTTAACCAACTCAATTCCCTGAAGGTGGGGTGGGGGGTTTTCAATATTCAATATGAAAATGAAGTAAAATAACAAACACAAGAGATAATCAATAATAGAGAGAAACTAGGGTATTGTGTTCCCCATGATTCCCCAACATAGTATCACTGGATAACCTAATTCTTGTCTAGCGTATAGCATGCAAGACGGTAATTTAAGTTCACCAGGCCCTTTGGTCAAAAGAGAGAAGTGAATTTCACTATGCAACTTGGCCCTTCTCCATAGTGTGCAATACTAACCATTACCTATAAGTCCGTGTACAACCTCCACTTTGGCCCAGTTCGGTTGATTAAACAAGAATACATCAATCAAATTTTGTTAATCAATCTCTTTTCCTATTCATTACTAACTTGGTCCAGTTAGTAACACTAGGCGAATTCTAATATTGGCTGCCACTAGAAAACATGCAAAGTGAAGAGAATTGATTAATACGTACATATACCTAATCAAATAATTATAAACTTTTCGGGTTTACTTTGTTAGTTCTTCATGGTTCCCAAAACCCTAGTTGTGGATTTAGCTACTCATGTTATATGTAGATGAAGAAATTATGAATTAAGAAAACATAATTAAAGACTTACACAATTGAATTGAGCCCAAGCAATTCAAAGATCAATGATACTTATAAGATTGAAGATAAAATTTAATCACAAGTGTTTCTCATAATTTTTCTCTCTCAAGTATCGAGTTCTCAAAGTACAAACCCTAAAAACTCTGAATAATGACATCCTCCTATGAAAATAACCTAAAAGACCAATTTATAGTAATTATAATTAAGTCCTAAACAAATTAGGAAAACTTGTCAGTAAAATCCATAAAAGATCTTTATGAATCTTAGTGTCTTCTTCGGCTCGCAGTCGAGGTCTCTTAGTCAGCTATTGGGATTTTGGACTTCTCTTCTACAACACAACTTCACGACTCATAAATCGATCTACGACTCAAACAACATGCTCATAGACTTCAACGTCATCAAATTATCGCTCACTGGAAATCCTCATGAAACCTACCAATACGACTCATAGGATGCTCTATGACTTATATGCATGTCTCATAGAACTGATCTTCAGAAATCATCCCTCACTGGAATTTATCATAAGACATCCTCTATAACTCATAGAATGCTTTATGATCCATAAATGGTCTCGTAAATCATCAAAAACTACCAACTTCTACAGTTTTGTCCCAAATCATGGCCAAACTGTAATCTTGCAAATCTAACACAAAAACACATAAAAGCAACAAATATCACATTGAGAATACACAAAATCCAAAGTTTTAAGCATCAAAAGTGCTATATTTTGACAACACATCAGTCGTGACATGACAAATATGACACCTGAAGGCATATCATCCAAGCCTTATGTTCAAATCATAAGCATTCATAAGGTACGATAAGAATACATAAGAGAATAAGCAAGTATAATGCATAAAACTAAGAACATCATAGTTTCCCTTATAGGAATATGCATCAATCTATAGTGTCAAAAACATGTCTCTACATCATAAGACCTTGGTGAGGTCTAGAACATAGCTTACTAGGTTACCATCAAGATATACATAAAAGGAAAAATGATAAAGCCTCAACATGTAAAAATATCATAACTGGGCTTTATTTTCAGAGCATGGGAACTCACCAATAAATCTTCAAGCTTGAAATTCAAATCTAGCTACAAAATGGAATAGTTGTCTCATCATCCGCCCCTACATGATTAGATCATATAGGCAAAAATGTACGTGTTAGTATATAGAGTGTACTTTGTATGTAATTATTCAATGAATCAAAAGACATCACAATATAATATCCATATATATAATCATAATCAATAGGATAAGGACACAATATGCATGAGTAATGTAAGTTAAATATCATGAGATTAAGCATCATCAAATTTATTTATAACCTTTATATATGGGGGAATAAGACCATAACTGATATATAAGACCATACAGACTATTCAATGGAATCTTGATGTTCCATTTACACCAAGCAAAGAGGAGTCTACTTTACCAAGGTAGACTTGATCCTCACCATATAGGCTTTATCCTAGCACGGTGAGTGTCCACCATTAAAGCTAAATGGATCCATTAGCACACCTTTAATGTATTAAACATGAACATCATTCCTATAACATGTAAAGTCCATTAGCACATTTCCCAAATTCCTCTCGATGCTAAGTCATATCCCACAAAATACATAAATCATACATATACATAACTTTTAACATAGTTAATACTTCCTTAAAATCAAACTTCCATAACTTGTAAAATAGTCATCATAGTCTTTCACGGAAATATCTTATGGCATAAGAATTGTTCATCTACTTTGATTTTTAAAATAGTGTAGGTAAAATTTCCACCATAACATCATTATAATAAACATTAGGTTTTTCATCACCCTCTTTATCATATCATTATCATTATCAATGTCATTACATCTCCATTGTCATAAAGCATACTTTTATATTCTTTGATATCATAATCATGAAAATCCATAGCTTTATCATGAGAGACTTAGGCTAAGTGTTGGTCAATGAAGAATTGAGTCAAAATCATGCAAGTGAATGAGATTCATAGAGAAAATATGCAATTAAATCAATTTGGTTCATTATTAAAGGAACCCACATCAAGTCATTAAGCCCTAATCATACATACTTTATACCATATCTTTTACTTGAAAATTATATGCATTATGTAATTCATCATAATTCATGCATAATTAGATATAATCAATATGTCGAAATTATAATCCATGCATTTGGAATCATCGAATAAAAGCCTATAAGAAATCATCATGACACTTTAATAAAAAAGAAGGTTTTGGATTAGGCTTCATTGATGAAACTAATTCATGAATGAAGCCCTACATACCTCAAGTGAGAACCCTTAGAATTGAAGGGAAAATCTGGAAATACCCTAATCAAACCTTTAAGCCCTAGTTTTAATGAAATCCTTGTCCAGATAGAGGAATATTTGAGACTATTGAGAGAATTTTTGAGGATGAGTGACTTTGAATGAATTAGGAATAGGACTTATAAGGGATACGTTAGTTAAGGTAGTTATGAAGGCCAAAATGATGTAGTTTAGGACTTAAAAGAAATGGAAATGTAAAAACATCCTTCATTAAAACTGCCAAAATGAACTATGTTACCCCATCCATGGGCCGTGGTTCAACCTACAAACCATACTTTACCTTGTAGAACTTCATGTTACAAAATTTGAGCTACTAGGATTTGCATCATGCAACCCACAAATATGTAGGACAACCCATTAAATGATCTACGAGCCATAATTCCTCTTATAATGTGTTTCCAGACATAGATAAATTTAGGCCTTTAGGACTCCTTTCTATGACACCTTTGACAAGCAATGGTTTATTTATGGTCCGTCCTATTGATCATAAATCAACTTCTAGAAATTCTTCTACTTTCCTTTTTCACTAGGCTCAATCTATGAAGCCTACCTACGACCCATGGATCCTTCCATGAGCCATAGATTAGCTCGTAGTATCAAACCAACACCAAAATTCTTAACTTTTAGTTTTTTAAGCCCATAAACATGAGTGGTGTTAAAATATCTCCCCCTTGAGATCTTTCATCCTAAAATGGGATAAAAATATACAAAAGAGAGTAGAACTATGATTATCATCATCATAACATTATGCAAAAATGCAACTTAATCATCATTTTCATAAAATCATGAAACTTATGCATCACATATAATTCAAAAATAGTTTCATGATCATGCATGCAAGCAACTTATCAAGAGACACACATTTGTGAGAATTTTGAAGGAACAGATTGCATTAAGTACCTTAGGCTTGAATACAAGAAAAGAGGTAAGGATATCATTTCATCATGTTCGCCTCATCTTCCCACGTAGCACTTTCAACTTGTTGGTTCCTCCATAACACTTTGACGGATGCAACCACTTTATTTCTCAACGTCTTCACTTGCTAGTCTAAATTTTGAACCATCACTTCTTCATAAGTCAAATCCTCCTCAATATATATATGCTTTAGTGGAACAATGGAATTAGGATCACTCAAGCATTTTCTTAGCATTAATCCGTGAAACACCAGATGAACCATAACTAATTCCATAGGAAAGTCTAGTTCATAGGCTACCTTCTCAACTCTTTTTACTATCTTATAAGGTCCCACATATCTAGGACTCAATTTGTCTTTTTTGCAAAAAATGCATCACTCACTTTATTGGTCAAACTTTTAAATACACCTACTCACCTTTGTCAAACTCTAGTTCTGCTTTTCTAACATTGACATATAACTTTTGTTGACTTTGGATAGCCTTCAACCTTTCCCTTATGATTTTCACCTTATCCATGGCATCAAGTACCAAATCTGGTCTAATCAAGAATATTTCTCCTACCTCAAACCATCAGACCGATGGTCAACCATCTATTCTATAATGCTTCAAATGACGCTATTTCAATACTTGAGTGAAAGCTATTGTTATAAGAAAATTCAGTAAAAGGTAAGTGATTATCCCAAATTTCTTTGAAATCAAGCACACAAGCCCTCAACATATCTTCCAACATTTGTATTTTCCTTTCAGCTTGTCCATTTGTTTGAGGATGAAATATGGTACTTAACTTTATCTTAGTGCCAAGGCCTTTTTGAAATGACTTTCGAAAATGAGAAGTAAATTGAGCACCCCTATCTGATATAATGGACAGTGTTACCCAACGCAACCTCACTAATTATTGGATGTAAACCTTAGCATAGTGTTAACACCCAATTTTGACCGACCTTTAACTTCTTTTGGATTGTCATTTGATTAAATACATATTTTATCCAAATAGTTTCATATTGTTAAATTTTCAAAACTTGCTTGTTAATTATTTTTCAATTGTAAAATTAAGGACTAATTATATCCATATCCGACACAGTGGATCTTTTTGCATTCATTGGGGAATGTACACCCATCTTATCAACTAAAAACAATTTATGGAATCTACTAGTTTTAGCCTTTTTCAACCAATGACGTAGCAACATACAGTAGATACAAGCACTGGTAATGTACCACAAAGAAGAGTCTTTAGGGCAAATCCTGAAATAATAACAAAAAATGTAAAACCAGTAGGAAAGAGAATGCCAATTGAAGAACCAATTAAGTTTCAAAAATGGGGTAACAAAGGAAAAATACTAAATTTAGCCATGCACGACCCACAAATGTGGAACACAATCATGGACCTCTGGAAAGGAATAGTTATACTAGACTATATAAAGAAATATCAAGATACAGACACAGAAACAATGTATAAATATATCGAGACTTTCTTAGGAGAATTGGCAAAAGCATTATGGGAAGCTTATAAGCCTAACATCCCATAAGAATTTCAAGCTCTAGTAAATATTGGAGCTAATCCTTATAATTTTACTAACAAAATACATAGATTGATAATAGAAGAAGACCCGAATAGTAGATTAGTAATACTACAAAGGAATGCTCTAATAAAGCTATAACAATTTAGTATTACAAGTTGGTTATATATAAAAACTTTTCTAAAAGATTATTACTGTTATTGTACAATTAGTGGAAATTTGTTTGACGGAGAATTAGGGAAGAAGCTATTTAATAAATTACTCAGAGGTTTTGGTCGAGAAATAGAAGAAAGATTGTATAAAAGAAAAAAAGTAGTCCAAAATTTGAATGCTAGATAAATAATAGGACATAGGTGCAACATGTAATGAAAATTGAAACGACCCCAAAACATGCCTGAAAATGTATCTCGAAATGCCTGGAATTTTAAATTCTATATATCTCAAAATTCATTTGCTATTTCAAAAATCTAACTTCATATTCGTGTTCAGGGGGTCAAAATTAGGTGGGAAAGGGTCTAACCCTGATTTAAGAGCAAAAGATTAGCAATTATGAAATTTAGAATGCAATTTTCAGTGGCAAATCCACATCACGGTACAAAAGTGACCTATTTTTTTCACTCAGCCCAAGACTTCTAAGTCTTGGGCCTAAGTGTTTTCAAACGTATTTTTACCCATACTTAGCCTTTTTTTCACCCTCATATCATCCCAAACATTCTCCAATACTCACTCAAACACTTAGCTATATTTTCACTCCCAAATTTAAGTCCCAAACCCTCATCCTAAGCTAAGATTTTCCTTGAAGGTTCTTCTTTAAGCTTCAAACCTCCATCTCTGATCTTCACCAAGCTCATATCCAAGCTAAGGTATGTGGATTTCTTTTAATGGTTCCTTTCACCCATGATACCCAAGCCTCCTCTCACTAAAATTGCATGATTTAAAGTTAATTTACAAATAGGTCTTGCTTATTATAAAATTCAATGCACTCTATTTTAAAGCTATGTAAAGTTGTGATAGTTTTGCTATGTTTCGAGATATAAATCTTAGATTTATTGTAAGATTTGATGAGGGATTTTGATGTATATTGCTTAAGAGTGTTGGAAGATGTTGATTGATGATTTTACAATGGATTTTCTTGCATGATTTTATCTCTAAATTTCATGGTTTTATACTACCATTTCACACCCTCTAAGTGGTTGATAAAATATCCGAATGTGGTTTCTTGAGGAGTTGAAGGTCCAAAGCATGAGATATGACATGATTGATTTTATGATGATGAAATGAGATTACATATATGATAAATCCTACAAAAAGTGTTGCATTAGATCATGCCCAATTCGGGGGTCTAAGAACTTGGATAATCGAGATGGGAGTTTGTACTCATCAACCGAGGGAAGGGTTTGTACTTCTCTACCTAGGGATAGGATGATATCATCATTGACTTAGATGGGAGGTTTGTACTCATCAACTGATTGAAGGGTTTATACTTCTCCACCTAGGTGATGGGGTAGCATAATTATCAACCGAGTGAAAGGTTAGTACTTCACCACTTGAGTGATGGGGTGGCATCATCACTAACCTACCAAGGGGTTTGTACTTTGGAAATCTAACTTGGTCTATTCTACACATTTGATATCCTATATAAGCATGAGTTATTTAAGCATATTTTACTTGAGCATTGATCATACATGCTACATTATTATATGATGTATATTGCCTATTGTTATACATTTTGATGATGATGTCTATCTCTTGTTGCATTGCATCCTACATACTTAGTACATTCAAATGTACTAACACATATTCTTAACTACATGATATCACTATGTAAGATCCAGTGAGCTTGATTGCTTTGTCTTGGCCCCCACTCTTATCTATGCATTAGAGGTAGTTATTGGATATAATATATATCTATGATATGAGTTTTGACTCTTGTCTCTTGATCATGGTATTGTGCAAGCTTTTCCCTTAGCCCCTTTACTCTTATTCTTGCTCTTTAATGTCTTTTATATGCTTCCACGATCAATGATGTGTAATGACAAGTAAAGAGGCTTTTTTAAGGTTCCTTCGGGTTCCCCATTCATCGTGTCATGTTTAGGCCCTACGCTTGTGTAGTGATAAACTTGATATGAGAGCCCTAGGTTGATAGATCCTTGGAGTCCAACCCACCGCGTTAGTAAGAGTCCTATTCATGGTTGTGAAGCGTGCCATGACTATGAGTAGGAAACATTTTAGGAAATATTTCCCTTCTTCTTGTTCTAAGTCATGCTATAGAGTTGTGGTATGTTTTTCCCCCTAATGATTGTTCTTTGCTATGCTAGATCATGCCAAACACTAGAGGAAGATAGGCCCAAACTCCCGAGGAGCAACCTACCAATAGTGAGCTCCGGGATGCTCTCACTATGCTTGGCCAACTGGTGGCCAACTAAGCCAATCAAAGGGCCCAAGCCCCTCATGCTACTACCTCGAGAGGTAGGGTAAGGGACTTGATAAGGATGAATCCTTCAGTTTTCTATGGGTTAAAGGTGGATGAAGATCCACAAGATTTCATTGATGAAGTCTACAAAGTCTTGAATATCATGGGTGTTAGGGCGAATGAAAAGGCGGAGTTGGTGGCATACAACCTCAAGGGGGTAGCCCAAATTTGGTATGATCAATGGAAGGAGGAGAAGGGAATTGGTTATGTGATGCTTTGGGAGGAGTTTAAATCAGCTATACTTAATCAATTTTCCCTCTTGAGCTTAGGGAGGCAAAGTTTGTAGAGTTTATGAACTTGAAACAAGGTGGTATGAGTGTGAGGGAGTATGCTCTCATGTTTAATAAACTTTCAAAGTATGCTCCTCATTTGGTGGCTGATCCTAGATCTAGGATGAATAAATTTATGATGTGGGTCTCCAGATTGGTGAGTGAAAAATGCCAGTCCACCTTGCTAATTGGTAACATGGACTTATCTTGGTTGATGACATATACCGAGCAAATTGAGGAGGAAAAGTTGAGAAATAGGTGGGGCCATGAGGCCAAGAGAGCTCATTTTGAGAGTAAGTTCCATAAGGGTGTTAGATTTCATCAAGGCCAAGGGCCTTCTCATGCTATTAATAGGTGGTTTTCCAATGATTTCCCTAGGCCTCAAGGTGTTGGTAGTGTCGCTCCTATATATATGTGTCCTAGGGTTCTATTTCATGCTTTGGTTGTGGGCAGGTTGGTCACAAGAAGATAGATTGTGCAAGAAATTATGGAAAAGTCTAAGGTGCAAATGCAGTTCCATTGGGTAGATGTGGTCCTCAAGGTGGTGCCCCAAGGCACAATCAATTTTATGCTCTCTATGGGAGGGAAGGGGTTGGTGAGATTCGCAATTTTGTTACTGGTATGTGGAAAATCTTTGACTTTGATATGTATGCTTTGATTGATCCAGGTGCCACTTTTTCCTTTGTTACCTCTTTTGTTGGTAAAAAGTTCTATGTTTCCCCTGAGTTATTGCAAGAGTCACATGAAGTTTCTACTCCTATTGGTATCTCTATTATTGGTAGAAAAGTTTATAGAAGTTGTCCTATTTGCATTTTACATAAGTTGTTGCCTTGTGATCTTGTTGAATTAGACATGGTAGATTTTGATACCATTCTTAGGATGGATTGCTTGCATGCCTACTATACTTCTATTGATTGTAGAATCTGTAGCGCCAAGTTTTAATTTCCTAATGAACCCATCCATGAGTGGGAAAGTCAAAATATGGCGGTCAAGGATATATTCATTTTATGCATTAAAGCCCCTAAGTTGATCTCAAAGGGGTGTCTTTACCATCTTGTGAGGGTTAAAGATGTGGAGTCCAAGGTCCCTTCCATATAGTCAGTTCTAGTTGTAAATGAGTTTCTTGCTATCTTCCCAAATGACCTTCCCGGTGTTCCTCCCAAAAGATATATAGATTTTGGTATAGACCTCCTCCCCGATAGTCAACCTATCTCTATTCCCCCTTATCATATTCTCTCGGCAGAGTTGAAGGAGCTAAAGGAGTAATTGAAAGATATATTGGAGAAGGAATTTATTAGGCCTAGCCAATTACCTTGGGGTGCACCGATATTGTTTGTGAAAAAGAAGGATGGGTCCTGTCACGCCCCAAATCCCATTAAGGCGAACTGGCACCCCTTGCCGATAAGGCCCGAGAGAACCAACTATAACCTGTCCTTTCTATATGCAATATAATGAATTTCACCTTTAACATACCTTTA
>BAUE01090978.1:0-13602 GCA_000787875.1 Solanum virginianum | reverse complement strand
AAAGCTTTCAGAGTTCTGCAAGTCACTTGGAATGATTATACGCACGAGGAAAGTTGACAATGAGGGAGAGTGTTAAAATTCATTGTCAAACTCTAGCCTACCATCCCACCATACTATATACCACTTTAGCCCTCAATGAATAAATGTTTTCACACATTTATTGTCAAATATGGTGGAAAGAAGGTCCAAATTTTCTACCATGCATTAAATTAGAAATAGTGGCATGTTGGCCATATTTCTACAATAAATAGAGGTAGTATTTTGGATATTGAAACACACCACAAAAAAAGGTATTAGTCAAGTGAAACAGAGAAGAAGAACATTTCCGAGGTTGTGTGGTTTGATATAAAATAAAAGTGGTGTAGTAGTCTGTAATATTTTATTGAGTATTACATTGTGAGTTGTTTCCAGAAATATACTTGAGAATATTATTATTGGTCAATGTTATTGGGTTAATTTATAGTTGCGTATTTCTATATATCAACTATATTTTAGCCAGTAATTCTCTACAATACCGTGTGCTTGGGGGGATAGGAATGTAGGGGGTGAAGGTAAAAATGAGGTATGTTAAAGGGTAAGAGCACATAATCAATATGGAACGTCACTTATATAACTTATTTTTTCTATTTCAACTAGGAAAGTCATTTTTATTGTTTTAAATAACTTGTTTTCCTAAAAAATACTTTTTGAAAAATAGACTTACCAAACATAAAAAAAATCAAAAAATATTTTTTTCCCATATCTAACGCACCCTACATATTTAATAAATTTCTTAATATTCTTGTAGCATGCATGTAGCTTGCACTTTAATGTTTTTTTTTAAATGTCAGAAAATATATTGTATCTGCATATATGTAATATCTAAGCCCAATTAAAATGGCACGAATACAAACAAATTTTCGTACTAAACTTTTTTTAATGAGAAGACAATAATCAATAGTCCAAAATAAATTCAAATTAATTGTTTTGGGTCAAAAATAAAAAGGCCCTCCTCTTCTTCTATTCACCTCCATCTCGCTCCTCTTTGTTGGGGGGTAAAAATAGAAGGTATTGAGAATATTTTCAATTTTTTTTAATCTTTTTTCTCATTAAATAAATACAAAGAATTATCTAATTCGATCAACTATAAATACTTAATCAAAAAAATGTTAATCAATTAACTTATCAATTTGTGGTAAGGTCTTCGTACATTCTACACTCCTCAGATCTTACTCGTTAGATTTCACTGAATATATTATTATTATTGTAATCACTGAATATAATTTGAGACAAGATTTGTCCGACTTGGAACTTCTTGATTATCAACTTCAAATTATCTATAATTATTATAGGCAGAAGGAGAAGAAAATGAGTCATAAAATTTTTAAAAAAAAATTCTTAAGTGAAATTTCATTGTTACTTCAGAAGAACAAGGAGGAGAAGGAAGATTTGAATGTGTAACGTATACCGTGTGCTTGGTATACGTTACCAAAATGTTTTATGGATTCTGAACTTATCAATGAATTTCTAATCATCCTAGTTATATTGGGTTAATAATTAAATATTTATATGAATATGTTCAGTTGACGAAAAACGATTTTAAGAAAAATATATTTTAGAAAAAATAATAGGGTTTTTCACTTATCTTTTTGGCGTTCAATATATTAGCAAAAAAAATTTATGTTTGCTAAACTTATTTTAGCACTTTAACTTTAAAGATAATTAAACCCCCTCTCCCCCCTCCCTCCCTCCCCCCACAACCCAAATCTCAATTTAGGTGAATTTAAATCCACCCAAAATTATAGGACAGGTCTCACAATGACAAGTGTGTCCCGCACGTGCCACATCAGTGCCACATTATCGACACATTAGTGTCACGTCAGTGCCATATTAGTGCAACATTAAAAATTATTTAAATTTTAAATTTTTAATTCTTTTTTGTTTCTTTTTACTTAATCGTATGTTAGATATTTATTCTTAACTCTAATTTTCTGCTCATTAATCTTTTTTATTTGCTATTAAAAAGAATATAATATTGTAAGGGGGACGAAACTGCTAAAATAGTTAATTTTCTCATATATAATTGAGTAGGAGGATTTGTATTCAAACATCTCACTTATATCATTTCCCAAAGGCAGAAATTAAATTTATAAAGTTAGAAAATAACCATATATTATAATGAGTATCCAAATGATTCTAAGATAGCTAGAATATGTATAATTTTTATATTGATTTTATGTTCAAGTTTTTTTTTTAAGTTTTTTATTGGGTATATGATATTCTATTGAAATTTGATTATATTTAAATTTCAGGAGCTCAAATTAAGATCTTTAGATAAGGATCAGAGAATTTCCACTATCTTATCAAAACTCATGTCGATAAATTCTATGTTCATGTTATTATTTTTTACCAATGAAAAAAAATAAATTTGTAAAAGTGTTTTTAGTGTGAAGACTGTTTTATCTTTTTTTAACATTATCAGCTGGAAATATGACATGACTCAGATGGATAAAAATATTTTCTTTATAATATCCTTTTCTTCTGAGTTCTTCGTCATATGTGTTACATTATACATGGTCGTGAACGATCACCAGTTATACTTACATTAATCTATGGGCGAATTTAGAATCAGGGGCGGATACACGTGGTCATTTATGGGTGCCCAGGCATCCAATAATTCCGACGTAAAATATGTATTCGTATATTAAAAATACTGTTAAATTTATATAATTAATGAATAAGCACCCAATGAACAACTGTTAGGTTTAGCTTGTTAGTTGGAAAGTGGGTGTTGAAGCTTAGGATACCTCAAGGTCGTGGGATTAATCCTCCTCAATGGAACTTTTTAATTGCAATTGTCTTTCCCTAATTCTAGACTTCTAATTCCTCTTTAATAATTTCTAAACCAAATGCGTAACTATAAATTTATAACTGACAATTTATTTTAGTTACAAAATATGAAAAAATCATTAAGTACATGCTCTAATTTTTTTAAATTAATGGTCCACGTTTTCATTATAAAATCACAAATTTTCTCATCCAAACTATAAAACAACTTAACAAGTAATTTTTATGTATTTATAAAGTTGTTTAATCACTACGTAAAGGATAAAATATTCGCAAGTATAAGAGATGTTATATATTACTTATTTTAATTCTAAATATGAAAAGTCATCGAGTACATTATAATTTGTGACTCAAAATCTTTTTTTTCTAATAATAATATTAAACATGCTCACAATTGTGTTCAAATTAATTAGCCTTTGTACTTATACTAATGAAGAATCGACTTTATAATAAAAAATTAAAACACCCACTACTTTCAAATCTTGAATCTGCCACTGTAAGTTTGAAGGGCTCAGTCATGTGGCATCTATAAGAAGGTGTTTGAAAATATTTTCAATTTTCTCCACCATTATGGTGACAATAACAAGAAACAAAAGCTAGTAATAATCAACAAATATAACTTGAAGAAGAAGCTCTAATTAACTTTGTCCCAACAATTATAGTAAGATAAAGATATATCATACAAATGCTCTAAATTACTTGATATAAAGAACAAATATGTCCAACCATAAGTTGGGTTGAGAGTAAAAGGTGAACTATTCCTTTCGGAGCTTCTTTCTTCTAATCTTCTTTTGGCTCCTCAAATATAGCCCTTTTGAATTTAACTGTTTCAATATTTACAACATGAAATATACATAATTAGTATATACATATATGTGAAAATGAATACCAACTTTTCAACTCATAATTATGAAAGTACAATTATATAAAAATATTGAAGAAATGGGTATTTATCTAGTAGTACATTTAACAAAAAAGAAAACTTGTTAAATCTAAATCTTGAATTCACTCCTAATTAGTTGGCTAGCTTATATAATTGGATGTAATAGATTTGGTTGCTTGTCTGAAAAAGGATTATTTGATCTGATCAACTATGTAAACAATTACATTTTTAAAAAAATGAAAAGAACATTTATCAAATTTAAATATTGAATTCACTCTTGATACCTGACTTATATGACTAGACATGTGCCGAATTTGTTTGCTTGCCTAGAAAAAAGATTATCTGATTCTATCAACTATATATGTTTAAACACAAAAAAAAAATGTTCATCAATCAACTTACCAATTGTTTGAAGGATTTGGTGCACTTGGAACTTAAGAATACAGAAGCTTAAGTTATGTATAATGACTGATATGTATGTTATATAGGGGTCATGTGTGACACACACCGTCTTTTTGGCATCAAGGAAAATATTGTTTAAATATGTTAATCCAAAATTTATATTCCAATTAAACTTTTAAGTTTGTACCAAGACCCAATGCCCGTTCTAAACTGAGAAGTTTAAAAAAAAAAAAAAAAACCTTATAGTTTAAATTAAACTCTAAGTTTGTATGATAAACCTATTGCACTTCTAAAATTGAGAAGAAATTAAAAAATCACTATAGTTTATTAGCTATTTACCAAGTGCAACTATTATTCATTTGAGGGTGAGTTACGAATATGTCTTAGCCCCTGCCTAGTCTATGATTAAAGGTATTGGACATATATGTATGGTTGTATGTTGCTTTTCTACTCTTGAGATTGTCATATATCATGCGCCTTAGTTCTATTTTCCTCGGTTTTGGCTTTACTATTATATTCATTACCTATGAAAATTTGAATGAATGCTAAATGACTTGTTTAAGGTTCTTCGAAATCCTCATTCACCATGTTGTACCTAGGGCCTAGCCTAGATCGTGACATCTCCTCTCTAGAAAATCACTCGAAATAGGCAAAAGAAAATTGACTTTGGGAAAGAAAAGTACTATACTAGATGGGAAGTGCGCAAGGATCATCTTTTTAGGGATTTTTATTATGATCTTAATCTCTATATGAAGATTTCACTATGAGAAGGATTACCCTTTTAGTACATAAATACATTTCCTACAAAGGAAACATTATGGCAAAGCTAGGGCATGAAAAAGCATATAAAAGATGCAAGAACTGGGATTTTATTGTTAGAAATCCTATTATTAAAGATTGCTCTTGAGAGTTTATTAAAGATTGCTCTTTAAATCTCCATTTTTTTGGCTCATGAAAATAAAGAAAGAATTATTTAATGTATACAGTCAAAAACCTTTATAATGATATTATTTATTCAAATTCTTCTGATTTTTATGTTGAAATTGTATTATAATGAATATATTAGTATATAATGTAACATGAAGAAACGATTTAAAGAAAAATACTTGGATACTGTAATAATATATTATTATAAAGAATGATTGTTATAAAAATATATTAAAAAAAAAAGAATCTCCTCAAGATATACCTGGGCATTACAATAGTTTTTCTTTGATGATTATTTATGGATCAGATATATATATATTTATATCAACACGCATATAAGCAAATCAATTTTAAAAATATTTAATAATTTATAGCAAACATTGTTATAAAGAACATATTATATATAAATTGTCTCTTGTTGCACAAGTTCCAAGAAGGTCTTCAAAAATAAAACAAGAAAAAAAAACGAAGACAAAATATAAGCTTCTTTCTTCCAAGCTTCTTTTCTTTCCCCATGTAGCTCATCAAAGACGGGCCAAATATAACTTTTTGGATTCAACTGTATTCAATATTTTCAACACAAAATGTACATAATTAATGTATATATATCTAAAATTAGAATGAATAGTAACTTTTCAACTCATAATTATAGAAATGCAAAAATTCAATGGTTAAAATAAAAATTTTGAACTCGTGAAATTTGAGTTTTCTATTCAAGCAGACTAATTTGCTTGTATAATTGAATGTGTTGAATTTGGTTGCTTGCCTAAACTATCTTTCCCTTCGGATAAGGATTGATTGGATACTTGATTTTATCATCTAGAACGTTCTAAGTCGTACGTAAAGATATATTTGACAAGTTAAAAAGAAATAAAAACTTATTAAATCTAAATCTAAAATTCACTCCTGGCTAGCTAGCTATCTTATATAATTAAATATATCGAATTTAATTATTTGCCTGAAGAAAGACTATTTTATCTTATCAACTATGTCAATAGTAGCTGTACATTTATATTTAACCAAAAAAAGAAGTGAACAAAAAATTCATTCAATTTAAAATCTTGAATTCACCTCTGGTCCCTAGTTTATATAACTAGATGAGTGCCAAATTTGATTATTTACCTAGAAAAAGAGCTATTTGATTCGATCAACTATATATATTAAAACTAGATGAGTGTCAAGTTTGATTGTTTACCTAGAAAAAGAGTTATCCGATTCGATCAACTATGTATATTTAACCAAAAACGAAATTTTCATCAATCAACTTACCGATTTGATATAGGATTTGTCCCACTTGGAACTTCATGATCACCAACTCCAAATTCTTTATAATTATTATAGCCAGAAGAAGTAGAGGAAAATGAGTCATGAAAATTTCTAGGGATTTTTCTTGAGTGAAATTTCATTGTTACTTTAGAAGGAGGATTCGAATGGGAAAGGATGAGGAAAATGAAGAAAAGGCTAAACAAGAAAAGCAAAGAGTGAGATTTCATGATTTGATACAAAAATCTATCCCTTAAGTGCCCACAAGAGATTTTAATAGGAAGGAAAGAAATTTTTTTAAAAAAAGAGAAGTCTGAGTTACATATACAGACCGATACATATATTATATAGGGGCCATGTGTAACACATACGGTGTGTTTGGTACCAAAGAAAATATTTTCTTTGAAAATGCTAGTTTATGAGTTTTGAACTTATTAATAAATTTCTAGTCATTATAGTTATTGGGTTAATAATTAAACATTTATATGTGTATGTTTTGTATGAAGGAAAATGATTTTAAGAAAAATATTTTCTAGAAAAAATAATAGAGGTTCTTACTTATTTTCGTGTGTCTGATACGTTGGTAAGAAAATATTAGTTT
The DNA here is from genome assembly GCA_000787875.1 of Solanum virginianum. Lineage (NCBI taxonomy): Eukaryota > Viridiplantae > Streptophyta > Magnoliopsida > Solanales > Solanaceae > Solanum > Solanum virginianum. Next base: position 6,700 of record BAUE01090978.1, on the reverse strand, counting down.
AAAATTAATTGTACATATATACTAGACAGATACTATGGATATAATCAATGTGGAATGTCACTAGTAGAACTTATTTTCTTTTTTTCTCATTTTAAAGAACTTGTTTTTACCAAAACAAACATTTTCAAAAAATTTAACTAATTAAACATGAGAAAATTTTAAAATATTTTCCTCTCTATCAAACACACCCTACATATTTAATATATTTCCTAATATTCTTGTGCTATGTAGCTTGTATCTTTTATTAATCAAAATGATTTTGTAAATCTAGTTGCACCAAATTGGTATTTTCTAATTTTCTTGTAGCATGTAGCTTTTTGGTTTTATATCTGGTGTATGTTATTCGTATTGGAACTCAATTAAATTTGAAGTCACATATTGTAGGATTCATTTCTGAAGGCGATGCTTCCAATCAAACTTTTTATTTTTTTAAACTCAAATCCAAAACCTCAAAAGATGGAAGAATCTCAGTCATCATGCATGTCGATGACTTCGAGGTTGATGTTATTATTTTTAACCAATAAAAAAAATAGAAGAATACAAATTATTTGGTGGAACAGACTTGTAAAAATGCTTTTGGTGTGAAGATGTTCTTATCTTTTTTAACATTGTTAGCAGGATATATGGCATGACTCAGACGGACAAAAATATTTTGTCTTTATCATACCTTTTTTTCTGATCTCTTCGTGATAGTTTTACACTATACATTGTTGTGAATGATCACCTCTTACACTTATATTAATCCACGGGCGAATTCAAAATTATAATAAATTTATATATTGTTTAACAATAACAATAACATATTCAGTGAAATCCCACAAGTGGGATCTCAGGACGCAGATTTTACCACTACCTCGAAGAGATAGAAAGACTATTTTTGAAAAACTCTCATCTCAAATATTACTGTTTAAATAGATTATTTCAAAATTTATGTTCCAATTAAACTTTTAAGTTTGTACCAAAACTTAATGTACTTTAAAAATTGGGAGATTTTAAAAACCATTATAGTTTAGATTAAACTGTAAGTTTGTATCATAAACCTATTGCACTTCTAAAATTGAGAAAAATTTAAGAAACCACTATAGTTTATTAGCTATTTACCAAGTACAACTATTTTTTCATTTGAGGGTACGGTGAGCTATGAATATGTTTTAGCCCCCGCCTAGTCTATGATTAGAGGTATTGTTAGACATATATGTATAGTTGTGTGTTGCTTATCTACCCTTGAGATTGTCATATGCTATGCCCCTTAGTTCTATTTCCCTTAATTTTTATTTTACAATTATATTCATTACTTATCAACACTTGAATAAATTCTAAGAGGCGTGTTTGAGGTTCCCTTGAACTCCTTATTTGTCGTGTTACATTTAGGGTTTAGCCTGGATCTTATACAAAGAAAAGATAATATCTTTATAGGAAATTTTATTTTGATTTTAATATCTTTAGGAAGTTTTTCACTATGAGAAGGATTGTCTTTTTTGTGTATAAATACATTTCCCACAAGGAAACATTATGGCAAAACTAGAGCATGAAAATGCATATAAAATGTGCAAGAAGTGGATTTGATTTCCTAGAGAGTTTTTAGATTAGTGTTTAGCTAAACAGATAAGTGAGATACATTGATGAGTCCCTTACATTTCTATAAGTCATAATCTAAAATATTGCTCTTAAGAGTTTATAGAAGCTTGGTGATTGAGGGGCCTTCAAATAGCCACAAATCACAACCTGCTACCACTGAAAATCAACACGAATTCAAAAGAAATCAGACAAATGCTAAAGAAAGGTAATTTAAAATATGATAATTTTGTTTTTGAATACAGGTGTTTAATGAGCAGGCTGGGCGACATGAGGCTAGAGCATGTGTTTAGGGAGCAAAATCAACTAGCCAATATACTAGCCAGGAAGGAGCAAGAAGGTCAGACTATGGCAACATGACCATTTTTGTAGTTCCTCCAATGTCTGCTAGAAACCAGTTTCAGGCAGACATCCTAAGAATTAATTATGTACGAAAAATAAAAATAAATATTTTGATTTCCTCGAGCTTGGATGTAGTCCACATGATCCTATGGCACACACTGATGGCCAAGACATATACACTATCTTTAAAAAATTTAATATGCACATCTTCACTGCTATCAGGAAAAAAAATCAATCTTAAAAATATTTAATGATTTATAGCAAATACTGTTATAGAGAACATATTATATATAAATTGTCTTTTGTTGCACAAGTTCCAAGAAGGTTTTTTAAAATAAAACAAGGGGAAAAAACAGAGACTAATAAAGAGAAAAGGAGGAGAAAAAAAATAAGGGCAAAGGCAGCTAATTATAGTGACAATAACAAGAAACTAAAGCTAGTAGTAATTAACAATAAAACTAATTCCTTGGAAGAAAACAAGTACTATTACTAAAATTAGAATGAACACTAACTTTCCAACTCATAATTACAAAAGTGAAAAGAATTTAATGACGAAAATAAAAATTTTGAACTCGTTAAATCTTAATTTTAGATTCAACTAGAGTAGTTGGCTTATATAATTGGATGTGCTGAATTTGGATGCATGCCTAAAAAAGGATTATTAGATATTATCATCTATTTCGTTCTAAGTCATACGTAAAAATATATTTAACAAGTTAAAGAAAAAAAATGTATTAAGAGGGTGTTTGGATGGACTTGAAAGCTGGTCAAACATGTTTTTAAGCTCTTTTTAGCTTTTTGAAGAACTTTTTTAAAGTCATTTTTTTCAGTTAATCCAAACGAGCTCTAAATCTAAATTTAGAATTCACTCCTAGATAGTTAGTTGCTTTATGTAAACAAATGCGTCGAATTTAATTATTTGCCTAAAAAAAGGATTATCCGTTCTGATCAATTATGTAAATAGTAGGACTATATTTAACAAAAAGTTAAAAATTAAAAATAATTTTTTTTTAATAAAAAGCTTATCAAATCTAAATTTTGAATTCACTCCTGGTCGCTAGCTTATATAATTGGATGTGACAGTTTTGATTGCTTGTTTGAAAAAAAAAAAGCTATCTAGTTTAATCAACTACATAATCGGTTATATGTAATACCTAATAAAATTACCGAAATATTCCTAAAATAGAAATGTGAGTGTAACGCATTTTTTCATGCTCTGTTTGCAAATTCGACACCAGATATATGATCAGCATGAAAAATTGAGTAAGAAAATGGTCTCGGTCGATTTTTAGAGCTATCAGATCAAAAGATAATTTTTTGATCTGAGATGCAAAAATAGTATCAGTACGTGCCCAAGGCGCGACGCGACTGGGACGCTGACCCACACTTATTTTTTTAAAGATTTTTTTTATGGGAATTGAAAAACTCGTTCGAAAATTTTTTAGGAAAAATAATATATCTGCGCGTTCAGTCCGCGACATAGACTGGCATTTTCGGAGTGAAATTTTTCTTTTTAATTTGAGGGGCTTTTCGATCAATTCTGAATGCCTCCTAAACTCAAACACAATCAAATAAGGTCGTTTTGATGCGTAAATAGGGTCTTAAACCCCATTCTAAGTCCTTTCTAAACACTTGAAAGATTAGGGCTTGAGAGAAGAGAAGAGAGAAGCTAGATTGGGGAATTCAAGGGAGAATTCATGAAGATTGATCATTAAAGTTTCATCCCAGGTATGTAAGGCTAAGCTAAAAGTATGAGATTGTTCTCTCATATGCCCCATAGATGGTCTTAAAGTTCACGAGTCTACATGAATGATTCTTGATTATTTTCTTATAAATTGTATTTATTATATGTATTTTTTTATGTTGATGATCATCATAAACTTATTTTTCTTGAATTGAATATTTCCATGAGATATTGCATAACCATACGTGTTAAATTTTGAAAGCATGCATGAAAAGAAGATAGGGATTGAGTCTAGAGCCTTGATTAAGAATGATGATTGTGATTGTGATGGTGAATGTGAGAATGATGATAGGTTGGTAGTAGTTGATGGTCCATGAGTCTTCCCAAATAAACTCTAATGATTTGTCTATTTGATTGTACCCTAATGATTATTCTAAGTCTTGAGCTATTGATTGAGATGTTGATTGATGAGATGATGGGAGTCCCTATGAGACTGATTGAATGATGAGTGCCCCCGTGAGGCTGGTTTGAGATGAGTTGATTAAGATAATTTGATTGGATTGATTGTCTTATGAGCATTGAGTCTTGGGAGGATTATCAAGTATCGAAAGAGTAAGAGTTAATCCAACTGGCACTCGTCAAACTACGTAGCCAAGTGTAGGTGAGGATTTGAACCATCACATTACATTATGGTTCCCTCTTGATAGAGTCTCTGAAACAATAGATGACTTGTTTGATTTGATGGTGGTCCCTAGTGGATTCAAAATTTGTTCCCTATCTGGCAAGTATGGAACGACTGTGGCAACAACGGGGGCTTGTTGTACAATTAATGGCTCATAAGTGATTGTTGTCGGATAAGAGAAACTCCCAGAAAGTTCCTACCTTGATGAACTTTTAGTCATGGTGAAATGAGATGTGATGAGATGAGTTGAGTTGATTTCCTTTGAGATGAGTCATGATTTGATTGATGAGATTTGATTGGTTGATAGGTCATTTGTCTAAAAAAAATTTCTTGCTTTATATAGACATTTGACATGTTGATTTGTTATTATCCTTGAGTTGATTGATGTTTCATATTATTCTACCTGTTTCGATTTTATTCAGCTATTTTACATATCGTACATTTCACCTACCGACGCCACTCGGTGCTACATCATTTTATGATGCAGATATAGGGATTAGAGATCATCAACAGGCGCACCGTTGAGGATTTATGACGTTCAGCTGATTGGTGAGCCTCCCTAACTTAGGAGGATTCATTACTTTTAATTTATTTCATCTTGCTTTGGAGTTAAACTTGATAACCTATTTTGATTTGAAGTAGTCATGAGTCTGTCATTGGCACCGCTTGATATGATAATGTCGAATATTGATTATTAAAGATTTGTTGAGCTAGTTCTTTCTACTAGCCTTTCATTATTATATTATTTTGAGATTAGATAGATGTGCACATTTACGTTCTTTATTTCTTCGGTTGAATTCACCTTTGATGCTTGGTTTATATAACTAGATGAGTGTCAAGTTTGATTGTTTACCTAGAAAAAGAGTTATCCGATTCGATCAACTATGTATATTTAACCAAAAACGAAATTTTCATCAATCAACTTACCGATTTGATGTAGGATTTGTCCCACTTGGAACTTCATGATCACCAACTTCAAATTCTCTATCATTATTATAGCCAGAAGAAGTAAAGGAAAATGAGAAGTTTATGAATTCCAAACTTATCAATGTATTTTAGTCATCATAGTTATTGGGTTAATAATTAAATATTTATACGGATATGTTCAATTGAAGGAAAATAATTTTAAGAAAAATGTTTTTTAGAAAATCATAGGGTTTCTTAACTATTTTTTCGTGTGCTTGGTACCAAGGAAATTTTATTTTTAAATAGTTTATGAATTCCGAACTTATTAATGAATTTCTGCTCTTCATAGTTATTAGGTTAATAATTAAATATTTATATGGGTATGTTCAGTTGAAGGAAAATGATTTTAAGAAAAATACCTTTTAGAAAAATAATAGGGTTTCTCTATTAATTTTTTCGTGTTCGATATGTTAGCAAAAAAATATTATCCAAAAAATATTTGTATATAGTCTAGATATATATTATGAGAGGTAGGATGTGGTGGGATAGGGATGTAAGAAAATATTTTTCAAAAATTTTACTTTTCAAAAAGAAAAAAATTCAATTATATTTTTCTCCGTATTAAACACACCCCACATATCTAATAAATTTCTTAATATTCTTGTAGCAGTTAGCTTTTATCATCTTGTAGCTTTGTACCTTTTATTAATCAAAATAATTATGTAAATCTAGTTGCCACCAAAGTGAAAAGATTGAAGTCATTAGTTCTTAATTAAACACACTTTATTTAACATAGCTAGACTGTGTACAATTTTTCCATTGATTCTATGGTCAAAAGGTTTTTTGATTTTCTATCTGCAGTATGATATTTCTATCGAAATTCAAAAAAAAAAAATTACGCATTATAGCATTTATATTTTGAGGCAATGTCTCCAACAATATTTTTTCTTTTTTTTTTCAAGAAACTCGAATTCAACATCTCTAGTTAAGAATTACAGAGTCTCAATTATCTTCTCACAACTCATGTTGATAAATTTTATGTTCATATTATTAATTCTTACCAGTAAAAAAGGAACAGAAGAATACAAATTTTTTTTAATATTATTAGCTGAATATATACATGATGTTAGAGCCCGTACATTTGCATTTTGATATATTTGTTGTAGTGGCCTAGACCTTTTATTTTATCATGTAGCCATATATGAATATAAGTCTTGAGGGCCAAGTAAGTTGTTATATACATATATTCATTATATAAGTTGCAAGAGAGAGAGGCCAAGAGTTATTTATCCATACACATTCATATGTGCTTATATATACAAGGAAGGCCAACATAATTTTCATACTTAGAATAAAAGGGGAGTGATGAACAGTGTACAGTGCCTCGGGTTGCTACAGTGACCAGCACAAAAAAATTATTGTTTTTGCCTCGTTCTTCGATTCTAAGGCTTAGAGTTTGATCTACGGGATACCCCAAGACTCGTAAAAGGTTTGGTTCCGCGAGGAAACCC
>BAUE01090979.1:0-13602 GCA_000787875.1 Solanum virginianum | reverse complement strand
TCTTTCTATTTCTTAAAGTTTGTGTCATTAAGCATGGGAATATTGTTCATATTGGAAGATATTAAAGACAATATAAGATAAAATAAATAATGCTCACAATTATAGTCGAATAAATCATGTATATGTGAAGATAAAGTAAATTAAATAGAACTGAAGTAGTAATAATTAATAATTTAAAATATATTTATCAAACACACGTACATATACATAAAAGTGGGCCCATCTCAAAATTCCTAGCACAACATTATCATTTAGTCTTTGGACAGAAATAATAATTTGTAACTGGTACTTTTTTACATAGTTCATAAATATTGATTACTAAAACGGTCTAACAATATGCCTTTCTTTGGACGGACATATTAGTAGCATGTATTACAAATGTATCACGTATTCATGACTATCTACAATCTGGCAAAAAATAATCTTCCTCTAGGATGATTATTTTGTATAGATATAACATGTTTACATGTTAAAAATAAATTAATGTTAAAGGATAGAGGTTACTTTGGCAACATAGTTTTTTCAACTATTTACTTATGAACTTGTAACGTCAAGAAAATAATGATACAATAATAACTTGCAATTGAAATTTAGAGAACTCTTCAAAATAATGCTAAAAACTTATGATAAACAATAAATAACATAATACTCCAAGAAGAAGAACAAAACTAAAAATTTCAATGTTCACCAAAACAAACCCAAATGTATGTGTATTAATTCTTTTTGTAACGGCCCCCGATTTAGGAGCCCTGAGCACAGAGAAGTTGGCCTGAAAAATTACTAAGGAATTATTTTACGAGACAATCTATGGTTCATAGAATTTTCTATTACTCATAGAGTGGTTCATAAGTGGGGTTCCAACCATGAGAAAATTTGACATTTTTAGAATGTTAATCCATGACTTATCAAATGGCCCGTAAAATATTATATGGCTTATATAAGGTCTCGTAAAAGGAATCAGATACAAGATGGAAATTTGGCTATGTGTGGATGAATTCTATGAGATCATATAGACCCATCCTATGGTCATAGTTCCCAATTTAGAAAAGGTCATATTTCAGGATTCTCAGGTAAGTCATCAAACGAGAGGGTCTACGGCTGTAAAATCTTCTACGACCCATAAGAACACCCTTTATTCTTTCATACTTCAAATTTCCAATGCAAGACTCTTAAGAATAAGACTAGGATTTTTCAAGTTCCTTCCTTAAGGCTTGACCAATTCTCTCTAGTTTTTTAGGTAAATGAGTTGATTTATTGGTACACTTTATGCCATAAAGTTCCTTATTGTACATTTTTATTATTATACATTTTTACCTTTTCTTTAAGTTTCTAAGTTCTAATGCATGCTTATGATGATTTTATGGTTCTCATGCTTTTACATGATGTTCTTAAAGTTCAATAACTATTTTGTTAAGTAAAGGTACATATGTATTTTGAAGTGTGATGATAATTCTAAGATGAGTTTTGATATGGTTAAGGTTGGACGATTTCAATGTTTCTTTTTAAAGAAATTTTTTAAGACTTATAAGATTTATGATTGTTCCATGCTTCGATTAAGCCCACCCTATTTTCATGAAAACTCTTATGAATTGTGACTTTGAATAGGCCATTTATGAAGTGCTTCAAAGTTAAAGTTTACTAAACATATATGTAAGATGATTATTGCCCTAAATGATGTTTAAGAAAGACTCATAAGTTTTGAGCTACTCCTATTGATTGGTACTTATGATTCTAAGTTTTATTGAAAGAATTTTGTGGGATGATGTAGCACCGACAAGACTTGAGATTAGGACCCATCCCGTTAGTTGAGGCATGATCGCTTGAAGCTAAAATATCAATGTCCCTAACTATGTGCCACTATCGGTAGGGGTGTGCATCAGCCAGATCGATTTTATACATTATCGATTCGATTTATCAATTTTTGGTTTTTAAATATGCTAAACCAATAAGAACCCAATAGAATATCTTTTATCAGTTTTTAGTTTATTAGTTATAAGTCCTTAACGGTTTGGTTTTTGATTTATCGAAAAGAATGATAATGAGAATCTGCATTAACAATAAGCAGATAGAGCACGAAGATTGTATTTATATACTTACAAAAGCTATAATTAGTTAATTACAAATTAAAATACTAAATTGGATAACTAATCACTTAAGCACCATAAAGAATAAAATAGGTAAAGTATTGTTATAATGTCCTATTACTAGTAAGTTACCAATATTTAATATTTACGAAGGGATAAAATAGTAAATTATTATAATCTTATTGGGTTATCGATTTACTCAATAACCCAATATTAAAAACTGATATCAAACCAATAACTGAATAATCTTTTTTTCTAAAACCATTAAAAACCTGATAACCTACTAACCCAATAACAACAAACCAATAACATTTTTATTGGTTTGATTTATCGGTCAATTCAGTTTTTGTACACCCCTAACTATAGGAGCCTTGTAGGCTAGGCTAGTACAAACACGTAGGCTCCACAGTTATGAAAGAAACTAAGCTTCAGATATCTACCTAGACAAGTAGATTCCCCTTTCCCAATGGAAGAAGTACATTGGGCTTTTTCCAATGGAAGGTGTTCATTAGATTCCATGTAGTAGCTGACATGGTCTTACTATTTTATTTTCGGTTATGGTCTATTCCCAATAGTTTATATGATTCAATAATATGTCATAAATTCATGTTTTAAAGGTGCATTGTCTTATATTGGTCTGAGCCGTATTCCTTGGGCATAACCCCATTTAATGTCTCATTACCTTTATGTATACTTATAGGTTATGTTTAATTATAATGGTATTATAGTTTCACCAATGCAATGTATCTCATATACTTAGTACGATTAAACGTACTAACGCATATTTGCCTGCTTTATTTAATCATGTAGGGGAAGATACTCCTCCATTAGTTCGTGGCTAGTATTCAGCACCCAAGATTAGCTTTACTGTTATTGTGATCCCTTAGATTAGGACTCTTCCACCCTTTCCTTCTAGCTTGTTTTTAGTTTGATTTTAAGACGATGTTTTGTTGCCCTTCTAAGGCACTTATTTAGTATTATATTATCTAGAATTCTTTCTATTGATAGAGACTCTTTGTTATCAATCCCATCGACTTATGATGTATTTGGTATATGTATGGACAAAGTAATGAATTAGTTATTTTCCACTATTTTAACGTTACTTCAATGCCAAAAGCGCATAGCCTTTTTACCTTATATTTTCTTTCCGTATTTTGTCTTATCTATTGCCTATGAATTTTTGAGATGCTTAGATAGTTTGGGTGAGGTGCCTTCGGGAACCTCATTTGCCGTGTGATTACTAGGCCTCTAGGTTAGGTCATTACAAATTTGGTACCAGAGTGCGAGGATTTAAAATGTTCCTTGAATATCCATGCATATGCCCTAGCGTAGAGTCTTGTTCATGGTGGTTACACATATCCACTATCTTGAATGAGAGGCTATGAGATGGTTTAGGAAAGTCTTCTCTTCTTTCTTATTCAAAGTCATGCCTTATAGTTGAGTAAGATTTCCACTAACTAATGATGAACTTTTGCTTCTTTCTTGATCATGCCGCCTCGAATAGCTTTCCACCAATGAGGCACTCTAAACTAATAAGTCCCTCCACTCTAGCAGGATGATTGGGTGTCTCATACGGAGCTTAGAGACGTTTACATTGTGTTAGCCCAAGCATTGGCTAACTAAGCTAGCAGAGAGATAGTAGTGCATCCCCAAGTGCCTACCCCAATGGCCAGAGTCTATGACTTTATGCTAATGAACCCGCCAAAATTTCATGGGTCAAAGGTAGATAAGGACTCTATGGAGCTTATAGAAGAATCCTACAGAATAGTGTTAGTGATGGGTGTGCCGTCAAAGGACAAAGCTGAGTTGGTGGCTTACTAGCTTAAGGGAGTCGCCAAGGTTTGGTATGAGTAGTAGGCCGAGGAGAGAGGTTAAGAAGTGGGTCCAATTGGTTGGGAAGAATTCAAGTGTGCCTTCTTAGACTGGTTCTTCCTCATTGAGCTTATGGAGGCAAAGGTCTAAGAGTGTTCTTCCCGATTGAGCTTAGGGAGGCAAAGGTCCAAGAGTTTATTAACGTGAAGAAAAGGGGTATGAGTGTGAGGGAATGTGCCATCAAGTTCACCTAATTATCTAACTATGCTTCAATTATGGTTACGGATCTAAGGGCTCTCATAAGCAAGTTCATTTTAGGTGTCTCCGATTTTGTCTCCAGGGAATGCAAGATAGCAATATTAGTCAAAGAGAGGAATATTTTTTGACTGATGACATATGCCAAATAAATTAAAGAGGAGAAATATCGAGAAAAGGCAGTGGAGTCCAAGTGGGCTCATGTTGATGGCGGAAGCTATTCTTATTAGAGGAGCGATGGTTACAAATCTCAAGGTTGCCTAAGAAAAGGTTTTACCAACACTCCTCCTTCCAAAAAGGACAATGGGGTTGACCCAAAGCCCCAACGTCCTAATTTCCCCAAGTGTGAAAGACCTCATAAAAGGGGAATACCTAGTTGGGTCCAATGCCTACTTCGATTGTGGAAAGCTCAATCACCATTCTAAGGATTGCAGGAGTGGAGGCACAAGGCTCTAAGGCTAGAGAGGTCAAGCTTATGGTGCCCTAAGGACCAACCAGTTCTATGCTCTTCATGGTCATCAAGAGGTTGAGGAAGCCCCAGATATGATCACCGATATGTTATTAGTTTATGATATAAATACATATGCACTTTTGAATCTGGGAGCAAACTTGTCTCTTGTAACCCCATTCTTTGCATATAAGTTTTATGTATGTCCTGAAGTCCTCCATTAGCCTTATGAAGTGAGTAACCCCACGGGTGGATCTATCGTATCCCAAAGAGTTTATAGGGGTTGTCCTATTTCTGTTTAGCATAAAGTAATCCTATGTGATTTAGTTATCTCTCCATGGTAGACTTTGATGTAATTTTGGGGATGGATTGGTTGCATGCTTCTTATGCCTCCATTGATTGTAGAACCTATAGGGTCAAATTCCAATTCCCTAATGAGCTAGTCCTTGAATGGGAGGATGGCAAGTCTTTGTATAAAGGTCAATTCATTTCTTTTGTCAAGGCCCATAAGATGATTTCCAAGGGGTTTATCTACCACTTGGTAATTGTCAAATATGTTTGTTCTAAAGTTCCCTCTCTTTAGTCGATCCCTATTGTCTATGAATTCCCCGATGTCTTCTCAGATGAGTTACCAAGTATCCCTTCCGAATAAGAGATCAATTTTGGTATAGATCTTCTACCTAATACTCAACCCATCTCAATCCTTCCTTGCAGAATGGCTCCTGCGGAATTGAAGGAGTTGAAGGAACAACTAAGAGATTTGTTAGAGAAGGATTTCATCTAAAGTAGTCGATCTCCATAAAGTGCCTAGGTGTTATTTGTAAAAAAGAAAGATGGATCACGTCGTATGTGTATTGACTACCAACAGCTCAATAAGGTCACCATCAAGAATAAATATCCTCTCCCAAGGATAGTTGATTTATTTGCTCAACTCCAAGGGACCACTGATTTCTCCAAGATTGACTTGAGATCTGGTAGTCACCATTTGAGGGTGAGAGAAAATGACATCTCTAAGATGGCTTTTTGGATTAGGTGTGGTCATTTCAAATTTGTGGTGATGTCCTTTGGCCTCAACAATGCACTGACAATATTTTGGACCTCATGAACAAGATGTTCAAGCCTTACCTTGATATGTTCGTGGTATTTTTCATTGATGAGATTTTGATCTATTCCCGAGGTGAGCAAGAGCATATGAAGCACTTAAGGATAGTATTACAGACCCTAAGGGAATGGAAGCTCTATGCAAAGTTTGACAAGTGTAAGTTTTGGCTAGATGAGGTTGCCTTTCTTAGGCACGTGGTATCTAGAGAGGGCATCAAGGTGGCATCAAGGTTGATCCTAAAAAGATGGAAGTGGTAAGAAATTGGCCAAGGCCATTGACTCCCACTGACATAAGGAGTTTCTTGGGTCTAGCCAGTTATTATAGATGGTTTGTGCAAGACTTCTCCATACTTTCATCTCCATTCACCAAGCTAACTCAAAAGAAAGCTAAGTTGGTGTGGAGGATGAATTTGAAAGAAGTTTCCAGACCTTGAAGGATCAATTGACTTCAACTCCCATATTGACATTGCTAAAAGGAAGTGATGGTATTGTCATGTATTATGATGCATTCAGGATCAGGTTGCCTATGATTTATGATAGTTGAAAGTATACAAAAAAATTTCCCGACTCAAGACCTTGAACTCGTGGCGATGGTATTTGCATTAAAGATCTAGTGACACTATTTGTACAAAGTCCATTCGGATGTTTTTATCAACCAAAAAAGCCTCCAACATGTGTTCGCCCAGAAGGATCTCAACTTGAGGCAACAGAGATGGTTAGAGCTACTCAAGGATTATGATATGAGCGTGAAGTACCACACTGGAAAAGCTAACATGGTAGCTGATGCCCTTAGTAGAATTTCAATGGGAAGTGTGTCCTATATAGAAGGTGTTGGGAAAAGGGAGTTCGCTAGAGATGTTCATAGGTTGGCAAGGTTAGGAGTGAGATTGAATGAGTCTAGAAATAGTGGTGCGATAGTTCTTCATGGGTCAATATCTTCTCTTATCGATGAGGTTAAGTCCAAGCAAGGTATTGATCCTACTCTAGTTGAGTTGAAAACTTTGGTAAAAGTTAGAAAGGTGGAGGTCTTTTCCTAATGGTGAGATAGTGTGCTTCGGTATCAGGGTAGGTTGTGTGTACCTAGTGATGATGAGTTGAAGAAGTTGATTATGAAAGAAGCCTACAACTCCTCTTACTCCATTCATCTCGACACTAGTAAGAGTACAAATATTTGAGAAAAATTTATTGTGGAATAGGATAAAAAAGGACATAGCCCAATTTTTGTCCGAATGTGCCAAATGTCATTAGGTAAAGGTCGAACACCAAGGCCAGGTGGCTTAGCCCAAGATATTGATATTCCTACTTGGAAGTGGGAAGTGATCAATATGGATTTTGTATTGGGTTGTGAAGAACGAAGAAGCATTTTGACTCTATATGGGTGATAGTTGACCGCATGACTATGTCCATCCATGTTTTACTAGTGAAGACCACATTCAGTGCTAAGCACTACGTCAGCACGATATTCCATTGTCTATCATATTGGACCATAGATTTCAGTTCACTTCTCACTTTTAGAGGTCCTTCCAAAGAGGACTTGGCACTAGAGTTAAGTTGAACACCACTTTTTATCCTCAGAGCGAGGGACAAGCCAAAAGGACCATTCAGACATTAAAAGATATGTTAAGGGCTTGCATGTTGGAGTTCAAAGGAAGTTATGACGAACATTTTCCACTTGTTGAGTTTGCCTACAATAATAGCTTCCTTGCAAACATTGGGATGGCATCATTTGAAGCCTTATATGGTAAACGATGTAGATAATTGATTTAGGTTGTTCGAATTCAGTAATATGGTATTAGGACTAAACTTGGTGATGAATGCTATGGAAAAAATTAAAAACATAAGGGAGAAATTGCCAGCAACTCAAAGTCGACAAAAGTCCTACTTAGATATAAGGAGAAGGGAGCTTGAGTTCCAAGTTGGTGATTGGGTCTATTTGAAGGTTTCGTAATAAAAGGTATTCAGTGGTTCAGTAAGAAGGGAAAGTTGAGTCCTAGATATGTGGGACTCTACAAGGTATTGAAGAAAGTGGAGAAAGTAGCATACGAGTTAGACCTGCCCAACAAATTGCATTTAATTAATGCAGTCTTCCATGTATTGATGTTGAGAAAATTCATGTGTGACCCAAATCCCATAGTTCCCTTGCATTGAGTTATGAAGAAGTGCCAATTAAAATCCTAGAACGCAAGTGAAAAGGATAAGGAACAAGGAAGTCGCCTCCATCAAAGTGCTTTGAAGAAATCAATAAGTTAAAGGTGCTACATGGAAAACAAAAGCGGATATGATGAAGCGCTATCTGTATCTATTACACTCCACTCAAGCCTAAGGTACTAAGAAGTTCTTCAAAATTCTCCAACTCTATGCATTTTAGGTTCTCATGGTGTATGCATTTAATTTGATGTTTATGAATTGTTTTGAAGCATGTTTTAAAGTGTAAAATTGAAAATTTTGAGAGATGGTGTTTGAATTGAATTTTTGCATACATACAGGGTTACTCATTAGAGCCTGCCTTTAAGTACATTTGCGGACAAATGTTCCCAAGGGGGAGATATTGTAATTACTCCCAGTTTAGAAGCCCTGAGCATAGAGAAGTTGGCCTGATAAATGGCTGAGGACCTATTTCACGAGATAATCTACAACGCGTGAAATTTTCTATGGGTCGTAGAGTGGTTCGTAAGGGGGTTCCAACTATGAGGAAATTTGATGTTTTTAGAAAGTTAATCCATCACTCATTAGAAGACCCGTGAAATATTATATAGATCATAGAAGGTCTCGTAAAAGGGGTCATATATAAGATGGAAATTTGGCTAAGTGTGGATGGATTCTATAAGATTATCCATGACCTATAGAAATTAGTATGATCCATCCTGTTGGTCGTAGTTCCCAATTCAGAAAAGTCCATATTTTAGGACTCTCAGGTGAGCCATCAGACAAAAGAGTCTATAGCCCATAGAAGGGGTTTCGTAGATTGCTTTCAAAAATTTTAATTGAGGGGGAGTTTGGTCATTTTCAGTAATTTTATTCCTAAACTACGTCATTTTGGGAATGATAAGGGGGGCTTATATTAGTCTTCAAGCCTTAAGGACACCCCTCATTCTCCCATTCTTCAAATTTCTAAGGCAAGACTCTCAGGAACAAGGCTAGGGTTTTCCAAGTTCCTTCCTCAAGACATCAACTCCGATTCTCTCTAGTTTCTCAGGTATGTGAGTTGTTTTATGGGTACCTAATATGCTGTCAAAATACAACACATTTGATATTTAAAACTTAGGATTTTATGATTTTCCAATGCGACATTTATGGTTTTTATGTTTAATTTTGCAGAAAAGCAGATTGGCTATAACTAGGGGAAAATTGCATATGTTTTCTGGGTTTTGATGATTTACGAGACCCTCTATGAGTCATAGAGCATTGTATAAGTCGTAGAGTTGGTATCGTGAAAAATTCTAGTGAGGGATGAGATTTCAAGTTCAAGTCTACAAGACCTTTATATGAGTCATAGAGCATTCTACGAGTCATATAAACAGGTCTCGTGAAGATTTTCAGTGAAGGACAATGTGATGAGTTAAAGTCTACAAGAGAGAAATACGAGTCATGAATCAGACTACAACTCGTAAAGTAAAGTCGTAGAAGAGCAGCCCAAAATCTCAGAATCTGAATATGAGACTCAAAATACGAGTCATAAATACCTTTTGTTGAGTCCACTAGCCAGTTTTTCTATTTTATTAAGGACGTAATTATAATTACTATAAATAGTATTTTTATGTCATTATTCAAGGAGAGCCGCAATTTTCATTATTATAAGGGTTAGATATAATACTTAGAGAGAAAATTGAGAGAATAGACTTCTGAATTAATTTGATCTTCAAATCTTATGATACTCAATCAATTTTGGATTTACTTATTTCTCAATTTAATTGGGTAAGTATTTAAACATGTTTTCTCAATTCATAATTTTTTCATCTACCCATAGGAAGAGTAGCTAAATTCACAACTAGGGTTGTGGAAACCATGAAGATCTAACAAAGTAAACCCGGATAATTTTCAATTCTTGGAATGGGTATTTGTATGTATTAATCAATTCTCTTCATTTTCTATATTTTCTAGTTGTGGCCAACATGAGACCTTTCCCAGTGTTACTTACAGTACCAAGGTAGTAATGAATAGGAAAAGAGATTGATTAACAAGATTCGATGTTGTGTTCTTGTCTAATCAACCGAACTAGACCAAGGGGAGGTTGACTAGGACTCATACGTAATGGTTAGTATTGTACACTATGGAGATGGTCCAAGTTACATAGTGAAATTCACCTCTCACCTTTGACCAAAGGGCTTAGTAAACTTAAATTACCATCCTGCATGCTATATTCTAAACTAGAATTGGGTTATCCAGGAATGCTAAGTTGGTGAATCATGGGGAACACAATACCATAGTTGCTCCCTATTATTGATTCTCTCCCATATTAATTATTTTAGTTTACTTTCTTATCAATTATTACAAACCCCTGCCCCTTCGGGGAATTGAGTTGGTTAATTACTTGAATTGTTTATTTGTGAATTCTCATGAGTCTCCGTATTCTCTATGGGTTTGACCCTAACCTAGATTAGGTTTTATATTTGAAAACGATTGCTTTGTCCTCTAGAAAGGATTTATAACTTGGGTGTGATCAAAGATTATAGCGTCGTTGGCGGGGAATATAACTAGACTTAGTTGAATTCACTAATAATTCTAATTCGAGTGTTAATCCTTAGTTCCTTTGTATTTTACTTTTGTTTTTGCTTTTGTTTCTTTGCAGGGTGTACTAGTAGTGTATGCCCAACACCAGGAGTCAAGGCAGTCACTTAACTCTACTTGATTTAGAGATCCAAAGATGGATTTTGAGAAGAATGGCCCAAGAAAATGCAACAATGCAGCCAATACAACTTTGAATTAGAACAATAGTGATGATGATCGAATGAAAACCCACCTTACTTGGAGGATATTCCACAGCCTAGAGATTTTAATGAAAATGCTTACCAGTGGAATCGATATAGGTTTAATCCTATGATATGGATGTGACAGGATCTATTGTGTTGCTACCACTACCGGCAGATACAAACTTCACAGTTTCTAGTGGGTTACTTTAGATGCTGCAGAATCATCGGCTATTTGCGGGCTTAACATCAGAGGATCCACATAGCCACTTGCACAATGTGACATTTATTTGTAAGAGTGTAATGGGGACACAGAATCTGTCTATGGATATTATGGGACTTCATGTCTTCCCATTGTCTCTCACAAGCAACGCTGCATTATGGCTATCTGAGTTCCTATAGAGTTCAATCACTAGTTAGACAGATTTGCAGAAGGGCACTTTGGAGAGGTACTTCCCTAGATCAAAGAAGCTTAAGTTGAAGGACCATATTGATGTGCTGTGAAAATATAAAATATTTGATACTTAAAACTTAGGATTTTGTGTGTTCTCAATGCAACTTTTATGGTTTTTACATGTTTTTGTGTGTGTTTTTAAAGGAAAGCAGGTTGGCATGATTTTTGAGGAAAGTTGCAGGTTTTTCTAGTTTTGGGGCAATACTAGACCCTCTTCGAGACATTGAGTAGTGTACAAGTCGTAGAAGATGGTTTTGCGGCAATTTCCAGTGTTGGATAAAACATGAGGTTCAGCTATGCGAGAAGGCAATACGAGTCATCGATCTATCCATGACTCGTAGAGAGGATTCGTAGCAGTGAAGTCCAAGATTTATGAGGCTGAACACGAGACCTCGATTATGACTTGTAAACCTAGTTACGAGTTGTAACTGCGTGTGTAGAAGTCGCTGATCGGTTTTTCTAATTTTTTGTTTGTAAATACTATAGATAGTATAATTAGGTTATTTTTAGTAAGAGAGAGACAATAGAACATTATAAAACATCATTTGAATACTTTTTAGGGTTTTGTTCTTGGAGACTCAATATTGGAGAGGAGAATACACTTGTGGATTCATTGTATCTTCCAAACTTGTGATTCACAATACAATTTGGGTTTTCTTGTTCTTCAATCTATTTGGGTAAGTGATTAGCTATGCTTTCTCAATTCATAGCTTTTTTATCTACCCATAGCATGAGTAGCTAAATGTTATAACCCAAACCTAGGGCCTAGACGTAACCGGCGAATAGTGAACCCGAAGGAACTCCAAATAAGTCTCATAGCATATCATTTCACATCCTTGATCGTGGAAGCAATTAGAATGATAATAAAAGATAAATGTAAACAAGAGGAAATTGGAAGTAAGGATAAACTTCCATATCATAAACATCGAGAGTCAATAGAGTCAAGCTCATAGCATAGATACTAACATGTCCAATAACATATTTACTACATAGATAAGAGCAGGGGCCTAGACAAAGCAACCGGGCTCACCCTCATAGTCAATACATAAGTCAAAGAGGAAAAGTCTTAATACATAGCAATAGATCATAGGTAATGGCCCCGGAATGGAGGACTCATCAACAAGCTTGATAGAAGTCGTACTAGCCACGTGGAGGAGGATGATTAAGTGGTACACCGGTTCCTACATGGTGACATCATTTAGGCATAGAGTATATGTTAGTACATTTGAATGTACTAAATATGCAGGATGCAATGCAACAAGAGGTAGGTATCATAGACAAAATATCATTTAGGCATAGAGTATATGTTAGTACATTTGAATGTACTAAATATGCAGGATGCAATGCAACAAGAGGTAGGTATCATAGACACAATATATAATCATAAGCAATGAATAACATACTAACAATATGGCATGTATGAATGATACTTGAAGTAAAACCATGCTTATATAGATCATAATACGAGTGTAAGCTGTGACCATTATAGTGCGATCCAAGGCCTACCACCCCATTAGATAGGTGTATGAGGTACGAAACACTTAATGAGGTTGATGGAGTACAAACGCCCTACCGAGGTTGATGGAGTACAAACTCCCTACCGAGGTTGACAGAGTACAAACCCCCCATCAAGGTTGATGGGTTCAAATCCCCAACAAGGTTATCGGGGTCTACCACCCCCCTGAGCTAGGCCACCAAGGTACCAACCCCTCGATAGGTTACCCGAGCCTCTAACCCCGCGAGGTAGGCTTGGTCATCCCCAACACTATATAGAGATAATATCATATATATATGTATATGCACTCCTTTCATCATCATACACAAACGTTCCTTTTTATCGTCATTCCAACATCACTTCATCATCATATAGTTATTCAACTCATAAGACATGCATAGGACCTTCAATTCCTCAAGATTCCATAACCGGATATTTTATCAAACACTTAGAGGATGTGTAATGCAAGTGTAAAACCATGCAATTCACGAGTGAAATCATGCTAGATAATTAGTGTAAATCCATCATTTGATACTTAGTAACACCCTCAAACAATATACATCAAGACCCTTCATCAATACTCACCATAGACCTTAGATTCATGGCCCCAAACATAGCAAAATAGTCACAATTTCATAAATCCCAAAATAGTATGTAGTGATTTTCATAATAAATAAGACCCATGAGTAAATCAACTTTAAATCATGAAATTTTTAATAAAAGGAAGCTTGGGCATCATGGGTGAAAGGAACCATGAAAGAAACCCACATACCTTAGCTTTGAAGATGAATTTGATGAAGATTGGATATGGAGATTTGAAGCTTGAGAGAAAATCCTTAGATCCAGAGGGGGTTTTGAGACTTGAGTTTAGGAGATAAAATATTGGCTAAGTTTTTGAATGAGTATTGGGGAATGTTTAGAATGATATGATGATGAAAAATAGTTAAGTATGGGTATTTTTACGTATGGGGACACTTAGGCCAAAGACTTCAAAGTCTTGGACCACAAGGAAAATAACTAGACAGAAAAATATACATGTCTGCATC
>BAUE01091102.1:0-13564 GCA_000787875.1 Solanum virginianum | reverse complement strand
TGTGTGTGTGTGTGGGTGTATATATATATATTGGTTTGGTGTTTAAAAAATCCGAACCAACCCGAAATTGAAAAACCCGAATTGGATTGGTTTGGTTTGGTCTATGTATTAAAAAACCCGACATGAATGGTTTGGTTTGGTGTTTAAAAAATACGAAACAACCCGGACCATGTACACCCCTACATGCTATAATTTAGTTAAATTTATTATCATACTAAAAAGAGAGAGTTTTATTATCAAACTTTACTTGGATCATTATCATGCTATAGTTTAGTTGAATTTATTATCATACTAAAAAGAGAGTTTCAATATCAAACTTGTCATAAGTCAGTTGAGTTTCATGAGGATCTTTTCAATGAATAGTTGCAAGTATATATTCATAAATTGGATTGCACAATATTGTTGAATTAAAGAGCACGAGTAACAAATTTTCTAAAGTAATACAACATTTTTAAGTGAGATCGAGATTATTTGTGCTAGGTACTTTTTTTCTTAATATTGGCTATTAGGTTAAGGCTAATGAATGGTTTGTTAAAGAATAAGATTATTTATGCTAGATATATTTTTTTTAATATTGGCTATTAGGTTAAGGCTAATGAATGGTTTGTTAAAGAATAGTTGCAAATGTAAAAGTGAAAGATCACATCGATTCGGAAAAAGTGGGGGATGGGTTCGTTTCTGCCATGTTCATACTATTTTTTTTTTTTAGATAAGCAAGTAATTAACAGAATATTTAAAAAGTGGGGGGATGGGTTCGTTTCTGCCATGTTCATACAAATTTTTTTTTTTAGATAAGTAAGTAATTAACAAAATATTTGATAGCCAAAATTTTAGTTAATTATTTACACAAAATAGTCCTAAATCAAAAGTAAATTTTAAATATAAAGAAATTCTAATTCTAAAGTGAATCTTGAAACTAAATAAATAAGAGATTAAACAATAAATTTTAAAAAAAACAATTAAAAGACTATTTTGTCTACAGAAATATATTTTAATGAAGGGAAAAAAGTTCAAACAACATTTCTAAGGTTCTTCATACTTTTATATATATATATATATATATTACCTAATTCACATATAAAATGACTCATGATTTCAAATCAACCAAAAGATATATGTATTTTTAATTATAATTTATATATCTATCAATTAAAATTTTAATTTCAATAACGATTTAGTATGATGAATAAATAGTTTTTTTAGATATATATCATGAAATTGAAAACCTATGCTTTGGAGACTTTTAAACTCAAATAAACCTTTATCTTTTCTAAGTTATAACAAATAACTAAAAAATCATATGCCTTAGTTTCTTTTTACACAGATCGAGAAGTGAACTAATTAAAATAGGCAAAATAATTGACAACCTTTTAAATTTATTAGTGAATTTTTATTTGAACACTTGAACTATATCATGTTTATATTAAGAATGATGAATTGTTTCCACTATACGCATTCAACTTAAATTTCGAAAAGAATTATATGTTTCCAAAATGCCCATATTTTTAATGTAATTATCTAATAGATGTTTGAAAACGGACAAAAGATTTTTTAATATGCGAATTTAAAGTGTTAGGAACCCTTAATATGTGTTCAGATGTTCATTTGGAACATATTGTAGTTTGAATATCTAAA
The DNA here is from genome assembly GCA_000787875.1 of Solanum virginianum. Lineage (NCBI taxonomy): Eukaryota > Viridiplantae > Streptophyta > Magnoliopsida > Solanales > Solanaceae > Solanum > Solanum virginianum. Next base: position 11,929 of record BAUE01091102.1, on the reverse strand, counting down.
TGAAATTTAGTGACAAATTTAAGTGGTGTATTAAGTCAATTTTAAAGCATGCACTAGATGATCATAAAATACTGGAGAAGTACCACGACTATTAGTATGGAAAGATAAGCAAGACAACAACCTACGCGTATACTATCTACTAACCTTCTATCTTAATTTGTGTCTTCCACAATCCTAATCCTCGGTAAGCTATAATATTTTGGTCTAATCTGTATCTCGTCTTAAATCATACATAATCAACTTCTCAAACCGTTGCATTAGGGTATCCATGCATCTCCTCTTCGTATGCTTGAATCATCTCACTCTCGTTTTTCACATTTTATCCTCTATAGGAGTCACTCCTACCTTGTCTCAGATATCTTCATTTCTAAGCCTATCTCTCCTAGTATGTCCACACATCTTCTATTACCATCCTCATCTCCTCAACTTTTATCTTCTGATTATGAAGATTTTTGACTGGCTATCATTCTTCCCCATACAACATTATTGTATAACTACCACTTCGTAGATTTGTCTTTATGTTTCGGTAAAACCTTCTTATCAGACAATACTTTGGATGCGATCGTCTAATTAATTTCACCCACTCTATATCAATACAATATAATACATCATCATCAATCTCTCAAATTACATGGATAATAGATCAAGATGCTATTTTTTTGGATCACATAAAGTCTATATCAATACAATATAATACATCATCATCAATCTCTCAAATTACGTGAATAATAGATCAAGATGCTATTTTTTTTTTTGGATCACATAAAGTCTCACTTCAATATGCTAGCCACGGGCTTTACGTCACTGACTTCACTCCAAATATCATGACTTGATTTTACTAAAATCAAATTCCTTAATCGTCAGGCTTTGTCTCAAACTCTTCAACTTAGCATTGATTCTGTCACGAATATAGTCAATCAGGACTATATCATCTACAAACAATATACATCATGTCATCGTATATATCATTCTCCGCATCAATTTATTTATCACCAAAGCGTGCAAACCATTTGAGAAGTGCTCCAAGTCTTCGGGCTCCTATTGCCTTTTTAAGTATATAACTTCAAATCAATACGAATATAAATCTTAAAATAATAATTTAGCATTATTTTTAAAAAAAAAGAGGGAAGGAATCAAGGGAAGCTACTCATGCTAAAGCGCTACTAAGTTTATAAATCTTAAAATAATAATTTAGAATTATTTTTAAAAAAAAAGAGGGAAGGAATCAAGGGAAGCTACTCATGCTAAAGCGCTACTAAGTTGTTCAAGACAGTATGGTCGGGTCTTCTCAATTCTCCTTACGCCAGTATTTACATGTATTGTAACATCGTTCAGATTTGCTAATAATTTTGAATAACTCACTTAACTGTCATAGCTTTTTTTTTCCGGATATATTACTTAAATCTCTACCATCACTTCTTGGATCATACACCTCTTTTATCTCTGACTTGCATTGCAATAATTTCTTTAAAGCAAATTAAACTGCTGACATTTTTTGTCCTCCTTTTGGCAGAGAGATCTTGAAAATATACATTGAATCAAACGTTTAAAAGTGTAGGTATTGGGAAGGGGAAAAATATTTAAGAAAAAAAAAACCTTCCCTCCGTATACGTTTTCCAAGTTCAATAGGAAAGTCACCATTTTTGTAAGTTTGTGTCCTATATATATTGTCTTAAGCATAATAAATATAATTTTTTTTAAATACATAACATTATTCAGATTTGCATGCCATGGAAATCAACATAAGACAATACGCTTATATTTATGATGATGTCGTATGTCCATGTTATCTACTTATTGCAGTGTATTGTATGAATTTAAGTTGTTGTAGACTTTTAGTGAGTTCGTGTAACTTATGGAAAAAGATAGTTCTGATCCCTTGCAACACTTTCTTGAGATTGTCTCCATCTTACTCTTGCCAATGTATGGAACTTTATTGTTCTTGTTGTATGTGTAGGTTTGTGTCTTTCCTTTATCCACAATGACGCTTTTGTTTGGAGACCTAAATAATGGGATGAACCTCCAAATGAATATTGGGTTCACAGTTCTTCTCTAATCGATTTGTGGAGACTTATAAAAAATATGGAAGATCTACCATAAGCACAAAAGAGAATCTATTGCATTTATCTACTAAGAGAGGCCTGCTAGATACAAAGATATTGAAGTAAAGCAGTGACATCTCTTTAGCGGTAAACGTGATTTGAAAGGGTGGCTTTTTTTTTTAAAAAAATTCTGTCTAATTAATTAAATTATTAGTATGTCTTTTTTAAGTTGATTTTTTAAGTGAGAGGTATTTTCGTGATTTGGCTTTAAATTTTTAGAGTTGATACTTTTAAGTAGTATAGATATAGATATATATACTAGTTCTCGTAATGTGTGTTGCACTTTTGGCCCTTATTATTGTGAAGAATATTGTTCTTAAATTAATATCATGATATTTTCGAAAGAAAATAAAGTTTATCACATAGTTAAAATAAAATATATTATTGTACACATAATTAAAATAAATACAAGTCATATTCAAGCCGTAAGTAGAATTTGGTCTTTTTCAAAGGAAAAGGAATAGTAACCTTATGTTGTGTAGGACTCAACAAAAAGAAGACAATAGTAGTAGCTTTTTGTGTAAGTTTGATAGAGGAGGAGAAGGAATAAACTAATAAAAACATTTGATATTTTGTGATGACGTTTATAATGTGGAAAAAATATGAAAAGAATAAAGAATATAACAAATTGAAGCTCAATAGACCAAACAAATAAATATTGTAATATGAAAAATTTGATATTATAACTGATAATTTTAAAAGGTTACACACTAGCAGCCTACTACACATAGAAAACAAATGTTTCAGTTTCTAAAAGATAACTTATTAGATGAATTGTGTTAAACTATTTTATGGATGTAGATGTAGATGATAATCAAAACTAACAGTTGGTATTGTAGCAGGTGTCATTCTCTGCTCTTCGCAAGGACATCACCAATGTTCTCGATTTCATGGAGAGATTAAAATGTCAGAAAGCTGTTGAAAAATTGAAATTCAACCTGACATTTATTTGTACATATGTCCAGCTTCGTTATTCCGATTTGGAGCAGTTTGAAGATACAATGACTCTCAAAAGACAAAAGGTCGAGAATCTGCTTCGAACAGTTTTGGAAGATGTTGACCATGACATCAGGTGTAAATACAACATGCATCATGTCCTTTCTAGCCTTGCCGATAATATGAATGACTGTATCAGCTTGCATCATCATGTTAAATCAAATGCTACCATGATGGATGAGCAATTGGACTTCCTCCTCTTGAATCTCCATCATCTATCCAAGTATCATACTGAAAAGATGACGTTTCCTTTAGTAACTCAATATGAGATTCTTCGGAATGTATGTGGACATGTGAAGGATTTCCATGGGTTGACAGTGAGTGGTTACATTAAGCATGAGATGGTTGAGAATGTCTTACCTCTGTTTCAACTGATGGCTGAGAGAGTAGGACACTTCCTCTGGGAGGATCAGATTCATGAAGATGAGGATGATCAGATTGATGATTTTCGACTCATCAAGCTATTACGATTGAAGACTGAGGATGATCAGACTGATGAAGACTCTCAAATCTTCAAGCTAGCACATCTACTCTTGAAGATTGTTCCAATTGAACTGGAGGTGATGCACATATGTTATACAAATTTGAAAACTTCAACTTCAGCAGAAGTTGGAAGCTTCATCAAGCAGCTTCTAGAAACCTCTCCAGATATTCTTAGGGAATATCTAATTCATCTGCAAGAGCACATGGTAACTGTTATTACCCATAGCACTCCAGGGGCTCGAAACATTCATGTCATGATGTAATTCCTATTAATTATTCTTACTGACGTGCCTGGGGAATTGACTCATCATGACAAATTTATTTGATCTCTTGGCACGTGTTGGAGTAATTACCAAGGAAGTATTAATTCTTGTTCGTGGCATAGAAAAGAAATCAATGAAGAAAGAAAGTACCAATGAAACAACACTTGCTAGCGACTTAGAAGAGAAATCAATGAATAAAGAGAGTACCGATGAGACAAACTGTGCTGCTCTAGACTTGCAGGCAAACATTGAACTCGTCAAGGAAGATCTCAAACATGTTTATTTGAAAGCCTCAAACTCATCTCAATGTTCCTTCCCCATGAGTGATGGACCACTCTTCATGCATCTGCTACACATACACTTAAATGATTTGTTGGATTCCAATGCTTATTAAGTTGCTTTGACAAAGGAAGAAATAGCTCCAATGAAACAAGAACTGGAATTCATAAGATCATTCTTCATGAATGTTGAGCAAGGATTATATAAAGATCTTTGGAAACATGTTTTAGATGTTGCATATGAGGCAAAAGATGACATTGATTCAATTATTGTTCGAAATTCTGGTCTCTTACATCTTATTTTCTCACTTCCCAGTACCATAAAAAGGATCAAGTTTATCAAAGAATACATCTCCAGTTTACATGAGAAGATTCCCAAGAACAAGAGCCTCGCTGTCGTAAACACTCCCAAGAAGCCAGTTGAAAGTAAGTCATTGGCAACTGTTAAAATAATTGTTGGGTTTGAGGAGGAGACAAATTGGATAATGAGAAAGCTCACCAGTGGACCGGCATATCTAGATGTCATTTCGATCACTAGTCCACCGGGTTTAGGCAAAACTACTTTGGCTTACAAAGTATACAATGACAAGAGAATTTCTAGTCATTTCGACCTTCGTGTATGGTGCACAGTCGACCAAGAATATAATGAGAAGAATCTGTTGAATAAATTTTTTAATCAAGTTAATGGCTCTAATTCAGGTTTGAGTGAGAATATTGATGTTGCTATGAGCTACGGAAACAACTGTACGGAAAGAGGTATCTTATTGTCTTAGATGACATGTGGGATACTACCACATGGGATGAGTTAACAAGACCTTTTCCTCTAGTTAAGAAAAGAAGTAGAATTATTTTGACAACTCGAGAAAAAAAAAGTTGCTTCGCATGGAAAGCTCTACACTGCTCCTCTTGACCTTCGATTGCTAAGACCAGAAGAAAGTTGGGAGTTATTAGAGAAAATGGCATTTGGAAACTAGAGTTGCCCCGATAATCTATTAGATGTCGGTAAAGAAATAGCCCGAAATTGTAAAGGACTTCCTTTGATGGCTAATCTGATTGCTGGAGTCATTGCTGGGAGGGAAAAGAAAAAGACTGTGTGGCTTGAAGTTCTAAATAATTTGAATTCCTTTATTTTGAACAGCGAAGTGGAAGTGATGAAGGTTATAGAATTAAGTTATGAGCATTTACCAGATCAAGTAAAGCCATGCTTGCTTTACCTAGCAAGTAGGCCGAAGGATGCTGCTATGAAAGTCTCTCTGATGATAGATTATTTTCGTCCTGAAGGACTTGTGGAACAGACAGAGATGAAGAGTGTGGCAGAAGTGATGAAGGTTTATTTGGATAACTTGGTTTCCAGTAGCTTGGTAGTTCTTTTCAATAATATAGGTCGGCACCCGACTTTCCAACTTCATGATCTTGTGCATGACTTTTGTCTGATAAAAGCAAGGAAGGAAAAGTTTTATGCCTCAATAAGTTCAATTGCTCCATTTTCTTCTTCAGATTTGATGCCACGTATAGTGACCATTGATTATAACAGAGAGTTCTTTGGGCTTAATAATTTTGTCCTGTTCGACTCAAATAAGAAAAGGCATTCTGGTAAACACGTGCATTCTTTGAAGATATATGGAGACAAGCTGGATGACCATCTTTCTGATGCATTTCACCTAAGACACTTGAGGCTTCTTAGAGTGTTGTACCTTTATCCCTCTTTTATCTGCATGAAATATTCTTTGCTAAATGAAATATGCATGTTGAATCATTTGAGGTTCTTATGCATTTCGACAGAAGTTAAATCTCTGCCTTTGTCTTTCTCAAACCTCTGTAATCTGGAAACTCTTCTGATGGAAAACAAAGGAACAACCTTGGTACTATTACTGGGAATTTCAGATATCGTTAAGTTGCGAGTGCTGTCCATACTTGACTGTTGTTTCTTTGATTTGGATGCAGATGAATCAATACTAGATAGCAGAGGACACAAAGTTAGAGAAGTTGAGAATTTTACAGAGACTCGTGCTTTCCTATTCGAAAGACACAGGATATTTTCAAAAGGCTTCCAATCTTCAACTACTTCAATTTGTTTCTCAAGGAATCATCAGACTATTCAACAGAGCAACATTGGTTCCCAAAATTGGATTATCTAAATGAACTAGAACAACTCACTGTAGAATTTGGAAGTACAAACACAACAGAAGCGGGTCATGGGATTTTCACTTCCCTTTGAATCTAAAAATATTGCGGTTGGCTTACTTTGCTCTGACATATGATGCACTATCAACAATAGCGAGACTGCCCAACCTTGAAGTGTTGTCCCTTGATTATGCAATCATTCAGGGGGAGGATGGAACACGAAGGAGGAGGACACCTTTGAGAATCTCAAATTTTTGAAGTTGCATCAAGTGACTCTTGCCAAGTGGGAAGTTGGAGAAGAATCCTTTCCTGTGCTTGAGAAACTAAAACTGCAGGGATGTCATGAACTTGAGGAGATTCCGCCTTGTTTCGGGGATATTAATTCATTAAAGGTTATAGAGAGCCCTCATCTTGAAGATTCTGCTATGAACATTAAGGAATATGTTGAAGATATGAGGGCGGGCGGGGACGGGCTTCAAGTCGTTGGCCGGAAGAATATCCCATTATTTAAGTAGAAACAAGAGACTTGGCAGAATAGATAGTAAGTTGTGCTTTGCTGGGTATTTTGATAAAATTCTGCTATGAAATATTTTCTATGTTATTGTTGTGATCTTTGGTATAACTATATTTGACATCCATCTTATTTTATCATTTCAAGTTCTACGCTATGGATGTTTAGACATTTGCATAAGGAAGACTATTGTAATCAAGAGTTAGAGAAATATTAATAAGCTTATCATTATTTTTGTCCCTTTGTTGTTTTCCATCTGTCATCCTCTCTTTCTTTTTTTCTTCTTTGCATTCATACAATTTTCAACATTCTCACCACCTACAATCTTCTCATAAACCTACTTATAAATTGTTCGACAGATTCAAGATTTGAAGTTTACGAGTTCCTATAGAGATGTTGTTAATAGATATTTAGGTAGTCTGGGGTCTTGTCATGATAACCTATCTTTTGTATGTTAAAGGTTTCACAGACAAATCGTTCATAGTCATAGTTCAATTATTTTAAAAACATATTTATTATTCAGAATTTTTATATATAAAGTTATTCAATTTGTTTTCTAAAATAATTGCAGGCTTATCTTTATATCACCATAAAATTTAATTAAGATTTTAAGAATCCATGTGTTGCTAGCTGATTCCAGTCTGCTTGATTCTTGGGGTGAATTTTTCTATTAATACAAAAAGTTAATGTATGTAATGAATTTTTTACTTTTAATATAGATAAATAATACAATGTACTTCAAAAAGAAAAAAAATCATGTCGAAAAGATGTTGAAAGTGTATTTGGAGTTCTGTAATTATCACAAGACCATCACGTTTTCTGATAAAAGAAATGCTATATACTATGTCAAATTCATGTATTATAATGCATAACATGATGATTGAGAATGAATGTGATCTTAATACACCAATTCAAGATGTGTTAGACAATTCAACTCTTACAACAACAATATACTGACAATTCAACTCTTACAACAACAACAACATACTCAGTGGAGTCTGGGGAGGATATATGTACGCCGACTTTACCACTATCTCGTAAAGATAGAAAGACTGTTTCCTAAGAACCATCATCTCAAAAATTCAGCTATAGAAATTGCAATAGATAAATTATCAATTTCAATAATTTCTAGCTCCATAGTAAAAAAAAAGTTCATTTTGAACGACGTATTGCATTAAAAGTAGCATGGTGAATAAACACTCTGTTTTGGACATGTGCCCACGTGAACACATATACCAACCTCCACAAAACAAACAGAAGTCTCTTGTTTTTCTGAAAAATTAATAAAGAATTGTACTAAAACCAATGAGTTGTATTTTGACAATCTTGGACCAGATCTATCTTCATTCACCAAACAACTCATTTCTCAAACAAAGGGATTCTATTGCTAAAGGTAAGTTCATCTTCAAACAGTGGTCAAATTGGATCATTTTCGTCTCGAAGTGTTACTCAACTTAATACCTCATTGTCATTCACAGAAATATCAAATTTTCATCAACTGTTTGTTTAAATTTCTTATCAGAATTTCGAAAGACACTCTTCTGTCATGGAAAAAGAGAAAGGGGAAGCAAGCAACTTTGAGGTATGTCATACTATGTTTACTTGGACCATTATCAAGCTATAGTTTAGTTGAATTTATTATCATACTAGAAAGAGAGAGAGTTTCATTATCAAACTTGTCATAGTTCAGTTGAGTTTCATGAGGATCTTTTCAATGAATAGTTGCAAGTATATATTCATAAATTAGATTGCATAATATTGTTGAATTAAAGAGCACGAGTAACAAATTTTTTAAAATAATACATCTTTTTTAAGTGAGATCGAGGCTATTTGTGCTAATACTTTTTTTTTTTTTTAAATATAGGCTATTAGGTTAAGGCTAATGAACGGTTTGTTAAAGAATAGTTGCAAATGTAAAAGTGAAAGATCACATCGATTCGGAAAATATGCTATTAGGTTAAGGCTAATTAACGGTTTGTTAAAGAATAGTTGCAAATGTAAAAGTGAAAGATCACATCGATTCGGAAAAAGTGGATGAATGGGTTCGTTTCTGCCATATTCATACTATTTTTTTAGATAAGTAAGTAATTAACAAAATATTTGATAGCCAAAATTTTAGTTAATTATTTACACAAAATAGTCATAAATCAAAAGTAAATTTTAAATATAAAGAAATTCTAATCCAAAAGTGAATCTTAAAGCTAAATAAATAAGAGATTAACAATAAATTAAGAAAAATAGTTAAAAGAAGATATACTAGTTTTTCAACATGTGCATATTATGTTATGTAATGTATATTTTTGTTAACTATATATCAAAGAAAAAATATATAATTTTATTGTGAATGACTACATTATTGTATGATGATTTATTTTATTGTAACTAAAATTATTGGATATCATCTAAATTTACGAATATAGAACAGACACTATCTACTAACCTTCTACCTTAATTTGTGTCTTCCACAATCTTAATCCTCAGTAAGATATAATATTTTGGTCTAATCACTATCTTGTCTTAAATCATACATAATCAACTTCGCATACCACTGCATTAGGGTATCCATGCATCTCCTCTTCGTATGCTTGAATCATCTCACTCTTGCTTTTCACATTTTGTCCTCTACAGGGGTCACTCCCACCTTGTCTCAGATATCTTTATTTCTAAGCCTATCTCTCCTAGTATGTCCTCTCATCTGCTATTACCATCCTCATCTTCTCAACTTTCATCTTCTGATTGTGAAGATTTTTGACTGACTATCATTCTTACCCATACAACATTATTGTCTAACTACCACTTTGTAGATTTGTCTTTATGTTTTGGTAAAACCTTCTTATCAGACAATACTTTGGATGCGATCGTCTAATTAATTTCATCCACTCTATATCAATACAATATAATACATCATCATCAATCTCTCAAATTACGTGGATAATATATCAAGATGCTATTTTTTTTTTGGATCACATAAAGTCTCACTTCAATATGCTAGCCACGGGCTGTACGTCACTGACTTCACTCCAAATATCATGACTTGATTTTACTAAAATCAAATTCTTTAATCATTAGGCTTTGTCTCAAACTCTCCAACTTAGCATTGATTCTGTCACGAATATTGTCAATCAGGACTATATCATCTACAAACAATATACATCATGTCATCATATATATAATTCTCCGCATCAATTTATTTATCACCAAAGCGTGCAAACCATTTGAGAAGTGCTCCAAGTCTTCGGCCTCCTACAGTCTTTTTAAGTATCTAACTTCAAATTAATACGAATATAAATCTTAAAATAATAATTAACATTACTAAAAAAAAAAGAGGGAAGGAATCAAGGGAAGCTACTCATGCTAAAGCGCTATTAAGTTGTTCAAGACAGTATGTTCGGGGTCTTCTTAATTCTCCTTACGCCTATATTTACATATATCGTAACATCGTTAAGATTTGTAAATAATTTTGAACAACTCACTTAACTGTTGTAGTTGTTTTTTTTTTTTTGGATATATTGCTTAAATCTCTACCATCTCTTCTTGGATCATACACATCTTTTATCTCTGACTTGCACTGCAATAATTTCTTTAAAACAAATTAAACTGCTGATATTTTTTCTCCTCCTTTTGGCAGAGAGATCTTGAAAATATACATTGAATCAAAAGTTTAAAAGTGTAGGCATTGGGAAGGGGAAAAAATATTTAAGGAAAAAAACCTTCCCTCCGTATACGTTTTCCAAGTTCAAATAGGAAAGTCACCATTTTTGCAAGTTTTGTGTCCTACATATATTGTACTAAGCATAATAAATATCAAAACTTTTTCAGATACATAACATTATTCAGATTTGCATGCCATGGAAATCAACATAAGACAATACGGTTATATTTATGATGATGTCGTATGTCCATGTTATTTACTTATTGCAGTGTATTGTATGAATTTAAGTTGGTGTAGATCTTCAGTGGATTCGTGTAACTTATGGAAAAAGATAGTTCTAATCCCTTGGAACACTTTCTTGAGATTGTCTCCGTTTTCCTCTTGCCAATGTATGGAACTTTATTGTTCTTGTTGTATGTGTAGATTTGTGTCTTTCCTTTATCCACAATGACACTTTTGTTTGGAGACCTAAAATAATGGGATGAACCTCCAAATGAATATTAGGTTCACAGTTTTTCTCTAATCGATTTGTGGAGACTCTTATAAAAAATATGGAAGATCTACCAATTACCGATAAGCACAAAAAGAGATCTATTGCATTTATCTACTAAGAGAGGCCGGCTAGATACAAAGATATTGAAGTAAAGTAGTGGCATCTCTTCAGCGGTAAACATGATTAGAAAGGGTGGGTTTTTTTTTTAAAAAAAAAATCTGTTTAAATAATTAAATTATTAGCATGTTTTTTTTAAGTTGATTTTTTAAGTGAGGGGTATTTTCATGATTTGGCTTTAGATTTTCAAAGTTGATGCTTTTAAGTAGTATAGATATAGATATAGATACATATAGTAGTTCTCTTAATGTGTGTTGCTGGCACGACCCAACCTATGGGCCGTGACTAGTACCCGATAGGGGCACCCAGATAACATAATCAAATGGGATTATCACGTGAGTTACTATTCATTTTGCAAAAATTTGGGCATAGTTTCCTCTGTATTATGGACTAACCATCCGAAACAGAAGAGTACAGGGAACCAGTAAACATAATATAAACGTGAATACATGAATAAGCGGGCTGACAAGGTCACCGCTGCGGTCCTGCCTCCTAATAAACATAACAGAGAATTAGAATGCTCAAACAGGTGGCTAGGTGTAACATGTCCAACATATATATATACATACATGCTACTGGAAACTGACCGGTAGGACCCACCTCACATGTATCCACAGACCTCTAATACAAATACATAGAATCAAAGGACGGGACAGGGCACCCGTCATACCCAAAACAAATAATATCTGAAGCATCAAGGTAGTAACATAATATACCCAAAAGTACCTCCAAAATAGGGGAGCTCGTCAAAAGCAGCTAGAGGTCCTAAACCTGCACGTGAGAACCTGCGGGCATGAAACACAGCCCCCGAAGGAACGGGAGTCAGTATGAAAAATGTACCGAGCATGTAAAGCAGAACGTACATATCAACATCAGGATAACAACTGAACATAGACGTAGGATGTACCTG
>BAUE01091103.1:0-13564 GCA_000787875.1 Solanum virginianum | reverse complement strand
AACCATTAATTTAACTTAAAAGAAAGAGAAATCCCATACCTTAAAAACTTCCCCAAGAACTTCAACTCTCCAAATTCGAGTTTTCAAGCAATTTCTCGACAAATCAATGATACTACGATGCTTAGGAGACTTGATATACTAAGCTTGAAGTGTCAAATAGTTGAAGGATCGAGAAAAACTCAAGTTTTCTTGATTGCTGCAGTAACCCTTATGGGGTTACTATTCACCAAACAGTTTCAGCTCTTGGAGAAGGGTCTAAAAAAATTCTAAGTATGGAGCTATTCTTTTTGTTCTTGTATAAGGAAGACCATCTCTATATATAACAAGAAGATAAGGCCACCCTTTAAATATCTTGGTCCCACATACCATATCATCCAATCCAAAATTAACAAATTCCTAAGTTCTAGAACTTCATCTATTGAAAGGTCCTGGATATAAATATATGTATATATATAAATGTAGGTGTACCTCCTACATAAATTTATAAACATAATTTTTTTTACAATACCAATGCTTTGTTTCGAACTTTCTAAAATTGACACGTAAATTCTGAGTCTTCCAAAAATTGCAACACTGGTCCCAAATTTCGTAGTTGACCCAACGCACAAAAAGATGGGTTCTAACAATCTATCCTTGGCAAGGGATACTTGTTTTTATAGTGACCTTATTGAGTTGCCGGTAGCTGATGCACATTCTAAGTGAGCTATCTTTCTTTCTTACAAATAATGCTGGTGCACTCCAAAGTGACTTGTTAAGCCTTATGAGACCCTTCTCTAATAAATCCTTCAATTGATCCTTTAACTCCACCGGGGCCATATGGTAGGGAGGAGTGGAAATGGCTGAGCATTGGGAAGGGGATCTATGCCGAAATCTATCCCCCTTTTGGGAGGAACACCTGGAAATTCAACGAGAAGAACATCAAGAAACTGGTTGACCACTGAAACTAACTTAATAGGAGGGACTTTATATTAGACTTCCCTAACCCTTACAAGATGGTAAATGCAACCCTTAGGGATCAATTCCTAGACCTTAAGATAAGAACTAAACCTATCCTTAACCATCAAATTATGACCTTCCCACCCCAAGATGGGCTCATTAGGAATTTGGAACTTAACCTTGTGGGCTCTACAATCAATGGGAGCACGATATGCATGTAACTAATCCATCCCAAGAATGATATCAAAACCTACCAGGTCAAGCTCAACAAAATCACAAGGCAAGACTCTATGCACAATACACACTGGATAACCCCTATAGACTCTTCTAGTTATAATGGACTCACCATCAAGGGTAGATGACTCACAAAGTTCACATAGTAATTGGGGACACATATAAAATATAATAGCAACTAATGGAGTAATGAAAGAGAGAGTGGCATCCAGATCCATTAAATCATAGACATCATAATCATAAAATCCTTAATGTACTGGTAACAACACTGAGGGCCTCATCCACCTCTTGCCTCTTTTGAAGATCATATAATCGGTTTCCATATAACCTCCTCCAAAGGTTTGGGCACCTTGTACTTGCCCTGTTGGAACCACTTTTACTCGACCATGAAGACACCCTTTCTTACCTCTTGTATCAATATAAGGAACTCAGTGATTTGGTGCCCCATTTTTCCACAACTAAAACAACTAGCCAGTCCTCTCTAGCAAACACCACTGTGGTTCTTCCCACATTTTTGACACTTAGGAAAAAATAGCACCACCACCCCTGAAACCACCTTGTGCCTTTTGAGTTCCATGAGCACCATGTCCTTAAGGATGATCATCTATGCCTTTCCTTTGAGCATATGGACAATCAACAATCTTGTGGCCCATCCTGCCACATCAAAAGCATGCACCTGTGTTTCTCAAACATTTGCAGGTAGGATTTCTTCTACATTTTTGGCACCTAGGAGGATTTGGTGCACCACTACCAACTATCTTAGCACATGGGAGCCTACCTTCAAATTGAGCCCTTCTTCTCCCTTCCTCATAGGCCACAGGGCAATCTCTCACCTTATGCCCAATACCACCATACTTGAAACAACCCTCAGTGCCGGCCAATCACTTCTCTTGCCATACCCCTGACAAGTGGCATAAGGGAGCCTTTCCTTTTTGTTCTTGGGCATTAGTAGACTAATAGAAGATGAAGCATCATCAACTCAGGCCCTCTTAGCCTTCTTCTCCCTCCTCTTATCATTTGAAATATTGGGGGCACCTACTTGTTGGTTTAGTTGAGCAGTTATAACTTTGGTCAATAGCCATAAAACATTGTGAATCTCCACATTTGATATGTCATTGTTGGGAAGTTGATCCTCAAGCGAGGGATAGTTACCATCTTGTCCACCATTCTAAATAACTTGAGATATAGTCTGAAATATAATGGATAGAAATCAGAAATAAACCTTAGAGGATTTAGATCTACCGCACAACATGGATCATGAAGAAGTGATGCATTTCCTAAAATGCCTCATAGCCTCCTATTCATAGTTGTGGCGCGCTTCACAACCATGAACAAGACTCTACTCGACACAGTGTGTTAGATTTCCGAGGACCATTTATAAAGCTAGTGTTCTAATACCAAGCTTGTCACAACCCAAGCCTAGGGCCTAGACGTGACATGGTGAATGGGAACCCGAAGGGATCCCTAAACAAGCCTCTTAAGCATGCATATCACATCCTTGGTTTTGTCAAAGCAATAAAAAAATAAATAAGCACATAACACATAACTTCTAAGTGAAACAAAGCTTTGGACTCACGCTATGGGGATATTGTAGGGAAGAAGATAAACATGAATCATATAGCAAATAAGTCTAAGGGGCGGGTAAGTATGACTCACGCTATGGGGGCATTTAGGGACTTGGGACTTCCAACTTGTCCACGTAGCAGAAATTCACCACAAAAGGGATAAGAGACTAAGGGAAAACTCCAACAACATATACTTATAATAAAAGTCAAGCTCATAACATACAACCCATGTATCCAACAACACCTCTAACTACAAATGGAGCAAGGGCCCAAGACATCTCTTGGGCTCACCCTCAAAGATAGTATACAAAAATAGAATAGTCCAAATACAAGCATGAAAATAAATAGATGTTGGCCCCGAATGTGAAGGACTCACCAATAGCAAATCTTCACCGAACCGATTAACCGCGTGGAGAAGAAGGATGGAAACGAGCTCTGATTCCTTCATGGTTAAATCATGCAGACAAAAAAAGTATGCGTTAGTACTTTGAATGTACTAAGTATGTGGGGTGCAATGCAACAAGGATCATATGTCATAATAATCAAGATGCATAATCATAATCAATGGACATAAACTCAATATGACATGTATAATCAATGTTTAAGTTAAAACATGCATGAAGATAGTCAAACTTGCATAATGTATCATACATATGTGGGAGGATACCCTAACCGTCATATAAGACCAAGCGAACTACTATTTAGAATCCCGATGTTCACTTCACACCGAATGAAGGAGTAGTCTACTTGCCAAGGTAAACCAAACTTGACCCATATTGTTTTCATGAGTTTAATACATGCTTGGGAGCCCATAGTTACCATAAAAACAATTGTCTTGGAAAACATGCAATAACCTTTCATCAACATAAGAATCCTTGTGTTGACATCCAATTTTGGCCAACCTATAACATTTCTGGATTGCTATTTGATTAAATAGGTATTTTTTAAAGCTATTTAAAGTAAATGAGTTTGTCCAACAATTTACACATTTTTAAAATACTTTTCTAACTTTAAAAAAAATTTGTTGTTATATTAAAAAATGTAAAAATACTTCCATTTATTTATTATTATTATTATTATTATTATTATTATTATTATTATTATTATTATTATATTTAGAAATAAAAATATTTTTATTGGCATTATTTTACTTAGTATTATTTTAGTGTCATGTTTACAAATTTATTTTACTAATTTATTTTTAATATTTTATACAGTTATTATATGTTACTTATTTTTCTTTACATAAAAATTATTATTTTGAAAATATTATATATTTTTATTTGCACGTATATTATATTGATGGCAATTTATTCAATTTTTATCCCCATTTGTTCAATCAGTAGCCTTTTCTATTAAATTCATTTCAATTCTAGTCGGTTTCCTTGAAATTTATTTCAATTCTAACCAATTTTCCTTGCAATTTCCTTCAATTCTAGCCTAATTGGGTCAATTTGTGGCCTAATTTTAAATGCCCAATTCAATTTCAATTAATCAAATTCGGATACCCGTTTTTGACCCGGATCCAACCTGTTCCCTCAAGAATCTATCATAGCCGTCCACCCTTTCTAATTCAACGTCAAGGATTGATTACCATTTATTTTCCATTTTTAACCCACAAGACCTCAAAACCCTCGTCATTTTTTACATTTTCCCCCTTCAACAACAGTCAGCTGCCCCCTTTAACTCTATTTTTCTCTCCACCCATCTCCACCATAGCAGCCGCCGCCCCTTCTTCCTCTTTTCTCTCCCCTATCTCCAATGAGACAGCCACCAACGGCCACTGCCCCTCTCCCTTGCTTTCCTCTCCCTCTATTTCTCGCACCCACAAGAACCACGTCACCACACCCCACCGACGAAGCCCCTATCCAACGCCATCCTTCGTTGAAAAATTCCTAAAAAAACCCATCCAAATCGCCACAACGCCGATCTCCCTCTCTCTAACCAAACCTGCCAACGAACTACTTTGTTCGTCGAAAACGACCATAAGGCAGCCCTCCTATCCAAATCGACCCTCCACTACCAACGACAAAATCACCAATGACCCCATCTCCCCTCTTCATCCCTCCAATAGCCAACTTGATGACCCCTCTATCTCGCCGCTGCTCGTCGAAAAACCCTTCAAAAATCCACCTGAAAACGCAACCCAAACGCCACCCCAAAACTCCTCTTGCTCCGTCCCTTTTCTCCTCCTTTTCTGACTAAACTTGCCGAAAAATACCAAGAAAATCACCGTACAACAACCCATTTCTCTCCAAAAATCTGACTAAATCGACCCCAACAAACATCCAAATCTGGTACCAAACTCCCGTCAAGATTGAATCAACAAAAGCATTTTAGTTTGGGGACGTCGGTTTGATTTCGTTGTCTATTTTCTTGTTTGTAATATGAAATTATATCTCTGTGTGATTGATTGATCTCTTTGATATGATTAACTAATTGCCTTAATTTTAATAATTGCTGAATTGGTTATTGGTTTTTGTCAAATATTTTTTTAATTCTTAGTTATGGTAAATTTGCTCAAAATTAGTTGGTGATTATGTAAATTTGACTCTGATTGACTTGATTTGTGATGTTAGCTAATTCTTTTGCTCATATTTTGTCTTCTTAGCCGTCCGCAGTTAGTGTATAAGAAAAAGTTTTTTTATTTAAATAAATAAATTAATAAAAATATGTATTGGACTCCAAGTTTTGTGCATCTTTTATGGTAAATTAATCAGTTGTGATTGTATAGAGATTTCTAGGATTGATTGCTTCTTTTTACCCAAATATCCTTTCCCTTATTTGGCTACCCCTGAAATTGGGACCGAATCTCAGATTGTGCTAATTTTTTATGGTAAAAATTTGATTGATTTGTTGCCTTTTATTTTTCCTCCTTACTCTCCTATATAAGTGATTCATCTTAGAACAGAATACACATCTCTTTTCTCTGCACATTCTCTCTATACACTTTTTTTACACATGAAAACTCTCACATAAACAAAAAAAATTCTCTTTTCTTATCCCTCTCCCTCTGCTAGTAAATAATAATAATATTTTGCTGGAGGTTCTTAGCCACGCCTTCATTATTCAAATTCTGCTACTACTTCTCTTCTTGATTGGTAAGATTTTAGTCAGATAATATTATTTTTCATCTATTACCCTTTATTTGTTTATTTAGAAGGCTTTTGAAGTCCAATTCGGGATATGAAGAGTCGCCTTGGGTGGGGATGGACTCGAAGGAGCCCTTGAAGATTTTAATTTTTTATTTATACACAGTTGCTGTAATTATTTTCTGTAAAATCGATGTAACAAAAAGTAATGAAAATGCAAATCTAGTGTAAAGGGGGAGGAATAACTATGTGCTAATTGCTTTTTATTTTTACTTTTTTTTTTGTGTGTTGTTTAGATTGATGCACGATCATAGGCAAATCTTAATCTAGGATTTTAAAAAATATTTTTAAGTTAGTTTGAAACATAAATAATTCTTTAATCAAGTATGTTTTTCTTTTAGCATGTTAAAGGAATTGTAAAAATCATGCCTATAGGATTTAAGTTTTTCTATATTTTAGATATCATGTCTCTAGGATCTGTCTATTGTTGATCTAAAAATCATGCATATAGGTGCTTAAAATTATCTTTCACAAGTCTTCATATGCTTTCTCTTTGGTGTTATCAAGAAATCATGTTTAGGATTTATGTCATGTTTTTCTACATAAAAATCATGCCTGTAGGAATTTTTTATGACATGTTTTAGAAAATCATGCCTATAGGAATTTTTATACAAATCATATTTAAGTTCAAATTATTAGAAAACATGCCTATAGGAATTTTTAAAGAAATCATATTTAGGTTTAAATTATTAGAAAACATGCCTATAGGGGTTTGTCATTCTATTCATGTTATGTGCTTTAGAAATCATATTTAGGTTTAAATTATTAGAAAACATACCTATAGGGGTTTGTCATTCTATTCATGCTATGTGGTTTAGAAATCATGTTTAGGTTTAAATATTTTTCATTATTAGAAAATATGCGTATAGGATTTGTCATTCTATTCTATGACTTAGAAATCATTTTAGGATTAAATATTTTTATTAGTAAGCATGCTCATAGGAATTTAAATAATAAATGACATTTCTAGTCTAGTCTTAGAAAATTATGCCTATAGGAAAATTTTTGTGGCACACACTTAGCATGACACGTTGCACTATCATTTGTGTTTTCAAGCATGCTAGTAATAACTTGTTTGGAGGCTACTTGAACCTCTATGTGCTAATTGGTATCCTTAATTGTTTTATTTGATGTAAGGTCCTATAGGAAACCTATATTCTCTTTTAAGTCTAGAACCACCAAAACGTAGAAGTCCAATGCCTCTTGGACCGTAAGATGGGACGTTAGGCACTTAAGAGAATGATTAGAATTTTTCATTTTTTAGTGCGCTTTTAAGTTAAATGAATAAATTAACTTATGAGGGGGTAGGGATATATAGGACCCTCGGAAATGATGACTTTAAACTTAAGCTTTAATAGGAAAAAACCTATTTTTGTCTTTCAAAATAAAAGCCAAGTAAACTGATCCGAGTGGAAACTAAAATGCTTAGTTTAATTTTTCTCTCTCTTATTTTAATTGCATGGGGTAGTTAGATTTATTTGCTGTCTTTACTTGCTCTTGATTGTTTAATTTTTCACTTAGAATTAATTAGGATAATCTCTGAAAAAATAAGAGACCTATATTTGTTAACCCCCACATAAATGAGAGATATGGTCGGGACCCCCATTTGTGGACCTTGAGGGGTGCCTAACACCTTCCTTTCAAGGTAACTTGAACCCTTACCCGTTCTCTGGTTGACTTGACCCTTAGCCTTAGTAATTAGGTTAGAATGATGTCCTAATGCACCTTAAATTCATTAAGTGGCGACTCTTCTCAAACTTTTCAAATCCCAAAAGAGTAATTGCCATGATGTCATCCAGGTTCCCATCTTTTTCGCGAGGAAAAATGGGGCGCAACATCTTGTCATGTGAATTTAGTCAAACATGGTGGGTATATGAACACATGCTTAATATCATGCAATTTAAGAGTATGACACAAGAAGGAGTAATATTAAATCATTTTAAAGTCATGCAAATCAACCCACTAATGCTGTAGCAAAACTCTTAATTTAGGTATCATGAAGACCATTCAAAAATCCATTATTTTTCCATGTCTTTCACGATATCATGGTATACAAAGCTTTAGCATCATAAACATAATATATTCTCATTTCTTGATAGAGGCTCATGCATCAATAGTCCAATATTTAACAAATTTCCGACATATTTCATGCATAGGAGTAATAATAGAAAATACCGATAAGAAATCTAACCTTAAAATCATGAAATTTAATCAAAGAGAGAGTTGGGCTCCATGGGTGAAAGGATCTATGGATGAAGACCCATGTACCTTAAATTTGAGATTTTCTTGAAAGAAACTTGAAGAAGATTCAGGCATCACTTGGGTTCTTGAATTCCAACAAAACGTCTTAAAAATCTTGAGAATGGATAGAGGATTTGATGATGAATTGGGAGGATTTTTAAGAGTACTTCTTGAGTTATAGGGCATAAAATGGTTGAAAACGTGAAACTCTTGTATATATAGGTATAGGGTTATTACCCAAATTCCTTCAGCTGAAACAAAGGTAATTTGAGGATTTTTTACTAAAGCATGGCAAGTCCGCGTCATGGACTTGTCGCAGACAACCACTGGTTTGCGAAATTTCACCAAAAAACTTATTTTCTTGACACGGACAACCTATACCTTGTAGGTAAAAATTTCCTCACCCAATTTTGCCCTCTGAAAAAGAATATGAAGTTGGATTTATGAAATTCTACACGAATTTTAAGAGATTAAGAAAATGCATTATAGTATTTTTCCGTGCTACGTTGAGAGGTCTACACAAGTCTTGACTTGAACATGAAACATCCAAACACAGGAATACAATACATATTTCATCATTTGAAAATCATAAATTCATTAGAACTCATATCAAAACATCATTAAATCATTCACAATATCTTTAAATTATTTTTGTGCACATGTATGTATGTCATGTCATGAAACACAAAGAGTGAAAAAATTAGGACCACTTCGAATGGGAAGAACTTAATACCTTAGGCTTGAGTAGATTGGAAAAGATGGGGATATCATTTCATCATGTCCAAATCCACCTCTCCTGTAACACTCTCCCATGTTGATTTCTCCGAAGCACCTTAATCGAAGTCACTTCACTTGCCTATCAAAGATCTCAATCAGAACTTCCACAAAAGATAAGTTCTACTCAACCTCAACACCTTCAAAAGGCACAATTGTACTGGGATCATCAGTCAATTTTTTCAGCATAGACACATGGAAAACCGGGTGAATATAACTCAAATATGGAGGCAAATTCAATCTATAAGCCACATTCCCAATCCGCTCAATAATCTTATAAAAACCTACATACCGATGGCTTAACTTCCCCTTCTTACCAAAATGCATTACATCCTTCATGGATCAGATCTTCACATACACCACTTACCAACATGAAACTCAAGATCCCTCTTCCTAACATCTGAATAAGACTTTTGGCGACTTTGAGCCATTTTCAACCTCTCTCTAATCAACTTCACCTTCTCCATGGCTTCCAACACCAAATCCGGGCCAATCAAGGCCATCTCTCCCAACTCAAACCACCCCATGGTGATATACTTAGCCTAATGAAGTCTTTCTCCAACAAGTCTTTCATATGATCTTTCAACTCTTTTAACTCAGTCGGTGCCATATGATGAGGAGGAATAGAGATAGGTTGAGTATCTAGGAGAAGATCTATGCCAAATTATACTTCCTATTTGGGAAGAATATCGGGCAACACTTTGGGAAACACATCTGGAGACTCATTAACTACCAGAATCGATTCAAGAGTAGGTGACTCAGTCCCCACATCTTTGACTCTTACAACATGATAGATACACCCCTTAAAAATCATCTTTTAGGCCTTGAGGTAGGAAATAAATCGACCATTAATAATGGAGTCACTACCCTTCCATTCAAGAATAAGCTCATCCAGAAATTGAAACTTGACCTTCCGGGTGCTACAATCTATAAAGGCATATGAAGCATGCAACAAATCCATCTCGAGAATAACATCAAAATAAAACATCTCAAATTCAACAAGATCACACAGAAGAACTTTATGCAAAACAGAGATAGGATAACGCGATAAACTCTTTAGGCAACAATAGATTCATTTACATGAGAATGAAAAGGGCTCCCTCAAGATTTCAAGGTTCAGACAAAATTAACATCCAAAGGAAGAGTCATAAAAGATAAATTTTCACCTAGATTAAGAAAAAGATAAACATCAAAGTCAAAGACTTTCAAAATATCAGTCACAACATCCGGAGCTTCCTTTACTTCCTATTAAGCATGCAAAGCATAAAAGTTATTGTTTCTGGGTGCACCACCTTAAGGAAACCTTAGTTAGATTTGATCACCAAAGGGAGTCAAGCTTATAGCATCATAGCATAAAAGTTATTGTTTCTGGGTGCACCACCTTAAGGAAACCTTAGTTAGATTTGATCACTTTGAGCCATATGAACTTTTTTTGGTGCCTTTAGGCAATCAACAAAGCTTGTAGCCCATCTCACCATATCCAAAGCAAGTACCCAAACCCCACAAGCACTTCCAGGGTGAGTCTTTCCACACTTGTCACATTGAGGAGGCCATGGTCCATCTTCAACCTATACCTTAGGTAGGCACCCTAGCATTGGCAAACCTTGAATTAGAACCTTGGCCTTGTTGAACCGACCATAACCACCACCACCCTTAGAGTTGGAAAACCCACCATTATAACGAACCCTCTTAGAATCATGCACTCGCTTCTCCTTGAGCTTTTCTCCTCTAATCTGTTCAACATATATCATAAGCATGGTGATGTCCATATCCTAAATACATAAATCTATACAATATTCCTTTAGAACCAAATCACAAGATCCCAGAGATAAACTTATGCATTCTTGCACGGGGGTCTGCCACTAGCATAAGAGCATACTTGGAGAGCTTTGTAAACTTGAGGGCATATTCCCTCACACTCATACTGACCTATTTGAGGTTGATAAATTTTGCATCTTAGCCTCCCTAAGTTCAAGAGGGAAAAAATGATCCATAAAGGCAAACTTGAACTCTTCCAGTTAACTTTATCACCACAGACCCTCTCAATCAACTGTTGAGTGTACCACACTTGAGCTACATCCTTTAACTAATAAGCAGCTAACTCAGCCTTCTCCTTTGAAGTCACTGCCATAACAGTCAACACCTTAGAGAGCTCATCGATGAACTCTTAGGCATCCTCACTAGCCTTTGATCCATAGAACTCTGGAGGAATCATTTAGGTGAAACCTCTAACTCTAGTGGCTGAAGTGGGACCATGGGGAAGAAGGTTGGCCTTTCTAGCCTGGGTAGTCACCACTTGGGCATGCATAGCAATAGCAGTACAAATTCACCATTAGTGACCAACTCATCCATAGGCCCTTGAGGAACTTGGTCCTTATTAACCGGGGCCTGTCTTGGTAGGGACCTCTTCTTGGAGGCATCTTTTGTAATATATCAAGGGCATCATCAGGATTAGCAAACCTTAATACACAGTCTAAAGCACAACATAAGACATGAAGAAGTGAGACAATTCCTAGAACGCCACCATAGCCTCATACTCATAGGTATGGTGCACTTTACACCCATGAATAGGGCTCTACTCGACATGACATATTGGACTCTGAGTATCATTTATAAACCTAGTACTCTAATACCAAGCTTGTCATGACCTGGACTCAGGGTCTAGGAGTGACATGGCAAATGAGAATGTAAGAGTCTCCAAACAAGCCTCGTATTCATATTCACATATTGGTTCAAAAGCATATAATGAAATAGTAAACTCATAGATCTAAAGGATGGGAAAGTATGACTCACGCTATGGGGATATCATAGGGATAGGGATTTGCATAGATTAGGAAAACATATAGCATATAAGGACTTGAGGGCAAGTAAGTATGACCCACTCTATGGTATAAAAATAGGACTTAGAATCTTCCACATTTTCACATCATATCATAAATACACATCATAATAACCATATCAATGGATAACTATAACCATAACATCCAAATAACATATCTGGACAATAGTCTACAAGATGTTCAACAATGCTTCTAGACTTAGAATAAGATGGAGACCAAGACATATCCCGTGCACACCTTCAATGTAAATAACATAAATGGAAGCAACATAAGGTAGATGGAAGATGACTTGTGCTTGGAAGATAGGACTCACCATAACAACTTTCTCAAATTGGAACTAGCCATCAAAAGGTGGATGGATATAGTCTACAGTCCTTACATGGTTAGATCGTGTAGGCAAAAAGTATGCATTAGTGTCACGACCCAAGCCTAGGGCCTATACGTGACATGACGAATAGGGAACCCAGAGGGACCCCAATCAAGCCTCTAAACTTATCATATCACATTCTTGGTCGTGAAAGCAATTAAACAACAACAAAAAAATAGAAATAAAGGCAAAGGGACTAGGGGAAATCTTTTGTTTCACAAAACATCAAAAGAGTCAAAGGGAGTCAAGCTTATAGCATCATTAATAACTTATCCTACAACACCTCTAAACATAGAACTTAGCGAGGGCTAAGACAAGCAACCAGGCTCATCCTCATAGTCAAACCATACAATAAAGGAAATAGAGTCTTTATACATAACATAAGATCAAAGACATTGTCCCCAAAATCGAGGACTCACCAACTTATTTTATAAAGATAGTACTAGCCACAGCGAGGATGAGGATGATCGTGAGGAGCTCTGGTTCCTACATGATAACATCATGTAGGCATAGAGTATGCGTGAGTACATTTGAATGTACTAAGTATGTAGGATACAATGCTACAAAATATAGGCAAAATAATCAAAATGCATAATTAGGCAATAAATGAGCATATAACAATATGACATGCATGAGTGATGCTTGAAATAAAACATGCTTACATAGAACATATTACATGTGTAGTAAGAGACCAACATTATGATGGATTTTCACACCTATCATCCATGGTGATTGAGGTATCAATGCCTCAATTGGTTGATAGTGGATTATACCCCGTTATCCATGGTGATTGAGATATCAACTCCTCGATTGGTTGATGGTGGAATTCACCCCGCCATCCATGGTGATTAACCCCTCAATTATTTGATGGTGATTACACCTCGCCATCTATGGTGATTGAGGTATCAACCCCTCAATTGGTAGATGGTGGATTGCACCCCGCCATCCATGGTGATTGAGGTTAGCACCCCCTCAACTAGGTGTAGTCAACTTGCAACACTATAGATACTTTTCATGAAGTCAACACATATATACCATCCTTACATCATCATAAAGTCATTCAAGTCATAGGACATGCAATGGTCCATCAACAGATCAAGAACCCTAAATCAGGTATTTTATTAAACACTTGGTGGGTATGTAATGCTAGTGTAATATCATGCAATTAAAGAGTGAAATTATGCAAGAAATCTTGATGTAAATCAACCCACCAACACTTGGTGACACCACCTTACAAAATATATTGAAATCCCTCATCAAAACTCATCATAGATCTTAGAATCATAGCTCAAAACATGCATAAATAGTCACACTTTTACAAAACTCCAACATAGTTCATAGTCAAATTCATAATAGAAGACCCATAAGTAAAATCAACTTAGAAACATGTAATTTATGTAAAAAGGAAGCTTGGGTACCATGGATGAAAGGGCCCAATGGTTGAAACCCACATAC